>CAMPDV010006502.1:0-20363 GCA_946699065.1 Loxodes magnus
AGTAGTTAGTTTTAAAAGTAAAGTGAAGAAGATAAGCAAAAAAAGTAAGAAAAGAAGAGCGATTTCAGTTTTTAAGTGTTGAAGCTTTGATAAGAGTAAGTAGTTAGTTTTAAAAGTAAAGTGAAGAAGATAAGTAAGAAAAGAAAGAGCGATTTCAGTTTTTAAGTGTTAAAACTTTGATAAGAGTAAGTAGTTAGTTTTAAAAGTAAAGTGAAGAAGAAAAGTAAGAAAAGAAGAGTGATTTCAGTTTTTAAGTGTTGAAGCTTTGATAAGAGTAAGTAGTTAGTTTTAAAAGTAAAGTGAAGAAGATAAGTAAGAAAAGAAGAGCGATTTCAGTTTTTAAGTGTTGAAGCTTTGATAAGAGTAAGTAGTTAGTTTTAAAAGTAAAGTGAAGAAGAAAAGTAAGAAAAGAAGAGTGATTTCAGTTTTTAAGTGTTGAAGCTTTGATAAGAGTAAGTAGTTAGTTTTAAAAGTAAAGTGAAGAAGAAAAGTAAGAAAAGAAGAGCGATTTCAGTTTTTAAGTGTTGAAGCTTTGATAAGAGTAAAAGTAATTAGTTTTAAAAGTAAAGTGAAGAAGATAATTAAGAAAAGTAAGAAAAGAAGAGTGATTTCAGTTTTTAAGTGTTGAAGCTTTGATAAGAGTAAGTAGTTAGTTTTAAAAGTAAAGTGAAGAAGAAAAGTAAGAAAAGAAGAGCGATTTCAGTTTTTAAGTGTTGAAGCTTTGATAAGAGTAAGTAGTTAGTTTTAAAAGTAAAGTGAAGAAGATAAGTAAGAAAAGAAGAAGAGCGATTTCAGTTTTTAAGTGTTGAAGCTTTGATAAGAGTAAGTAGTTAGTTTTAAAAGTAAAGTGAAGAAGATAATTAAGAAAAGTAAGAAAAGAAGAGTGATTTCAGTTTTTAAGTGTTGAAGCTTTGATAAGAGTAAGTAGTTAGTTTTAAAAGTAAAGTGAAGAAGATAAGTAAGAAAAGTAAGAAAAGAAGAGCGATTTCAGTTTTTAAGTGTTGAAGCTTTGATAAGAGTAAGTAGTTAGTTTTAAAAGTAAAGTGAAGAAGATAATTAAGAAAAGTAAGAAAAGAAGAGTGATTTCAGTTTTTAAGTGTTGAAGCTTTGATAAGAGTAAGTAGTTAGTTTTAAAAGTAAAGTGAAGAAGAAAAGTAAGAAAAGAAGAGTGATTTCAGTTTTTAAGTGTTGAAGCTTTGATAAGAGTAAGTAGTTAGTTTTAAAAGTAAAGTGAAGAAGATAAGAAGAAAAGTAAGAAAAGAAGAGTGATTTCAGTTTTTAAGTGTTGAAGCTTTGATAAGAGTAAGTAGTTAGTTTTAAAAGTAAAGTGAAGAAGATAAGTAAGAAAAGTAAGAAAAGAAGAGCGATTTCAGTTTTTAAGTGTTGAAGCTTTGATAAGAGTAAGTAGTTAGTTTTAAAAGTAAAGTGAAGAAGATAATTAAGAAAAGTAAGAAAAGAAGAGCGATTTCAGTTTTTAAGTGTTGAAGCTTTGATAAGAGTAAGTAGTTAGTTTTAAAAGTAAAGTGAAGAAGATAAGTAAGAAAAAAGAAGAGCGATTTCAGTTTTTAAGTGTTGAAGCTTTGATAAGAGTAAGTAGTTAGTTTTAAAAGTAAAGTGAAGAAGAAGATAAGAATAAGTAAGAAAAGAAGAGCGATTTCAGTTTTTAAGTGTTGAAGCTTTGATAAGAGTAAGTAGTTAGTTTTAAAAGTAAAGTGAAGAAGAAAAGTAAGAAAAGAAGAGTGATTTCAGTTTTTAAGTGTTGAAGCTTTGATAAGAGTAAGTAGTTAGTTTTAAAAGTAAAGTGAAGAAGATAAGTAAGAAAAGAAGAGCGATTTCAGTTTTTAAGTGTTGAAGCTTTGATAAGAGTAAGTAGTTAGTTTTAAAAGTAAAGTGAAGAAGATAAGTAAGAAAAGAAGAGTGATTTCAGTTTTTAAGTGTTGAAGCTTTGATAAGAGTAAGTAGTTAGTTTTAAAAGTAAAGTGAAGAAGATAAGTAAGAAAAAGAAAAGAAGAGCGATTTCAGTTTTTAAGTGTTGAAGCTTTGATAAGAGTAAAGAGTAGTTAGTTTTAAAAGTAAAGTGAAGAAGATAAGCAAGAAAAGTAAGAAAAGAAGAGCGATTTCAGTTTTTAAGTGTTGAAGCTTTGATAAGAGTAAGTAGTTAGTTTTAAAAGTAAAGTGAAGAAGAAAAGTAAGAAAAGAAGAGTGATTTCAGTTTTTAAGTGTTGAAGCTTTGATAAGAGTAAGTAGTTAGTTTTAAAAGTAAAGTGAAGAAGATAAGTAAGAAAAGTAAGAAAAGAAGAGTGATTTCAGTTTTTAAGTGTTGAAGCTTTGATAAGAGTAAGTAGTTAGTTTTAAAAGTAAAGTGAAGAAGATAAGTAAGAAAAGTAAGAAAAGAAGAGTGATTTCAGTTTTTAAGTGTTGAAGCTTTGATAAGAGTAAGTAGTTAGTTTTAAAAGTAAAGTGAAGAAGATAAGTAAGAAAAGAAGAGCGATTTCAGTTTTTAAGTGTTGAAGCTTTGATAAGAGTAAGTAGTTAGTTTTAAAAGTAAAGTGAAGAAGATAAGAAGAAAAGTAAGAAAAGAAGAGTGATTTCAGTTTTTAAGTGTTGAAGCTTTGATAAGAGTAAGTAGTTAGTTTTAAAAGTAAAGTGAAGAAGATAAGTAAGAAAAGTAAGAAAAGAAGAGCGATTTCAGTTTTTAAGTGTTGAAGCTTTGATAAGAGTAAGTAGTTAGTTTTAAAAGTAAAGTGAAGAAGATAAGCAAGAAAAGTAAGAAAAGAAGAGCGATTTCAGTTTTTAAGTGTTGAAGCTTTGATAAGAGTAAGTAGTTAGTTTTAAAAGTAAAGTGAAGAAGATAAGTAAGAAAAGTAAGAAAAGAAGAGTGATTTCAGTTTTTAAGTGTTGAAGCTTTGATAAGAGTAAGTAGTTAGTTTTAAAAGTAAAGTGAAGAAGATAAGTAAGAAAAGTAAGAAAAGAAGAGCGATTTCAGTTTTTAAGTGTTGAAGCTTTGATAAGAGTAAGTAGTTAGTTTTAAAAGTAAAGTGAAGAAGATAAGCAAGAAAAGTAAGAAAAGAAGAGTGATTTCAGTTTTTAAGTGTTGAAGCTTTGATAAGAGTAAGTAGTTAGTTTTAAAAGTAAAGTGAAGAAGAAAAGTAAGAAAAGAAGAGTGATTTCAGTTTTTAAGTGTTGAAGCTTTGATAAGAGTAAAGAGTAGTTAGTTTTAAAAGTAAAGTGAAGAAGATAATTAAGAAAAGTAAGAAAAGAAGAGTGATTTCAGTTTTTAAGTGTTGAAGCTTTGATAAGAGTAAGTAGTTAGTTTTAAAAGTAAAGTGAAGAAGAAAAGTAAGAAAAGAAGAGCGATTTCAGTTTTTAAGTGTTGAAGCTTTGATAAGAGTGAGTAGTTAGTTTTAAAAGTAAAGTGAAGAAGATAAGTAAGAAAAGTAAGAAAAGAAGAGCGATTTCAGTTTTTAAGTGTTGAAGCTTTGATAAGAGTAAGTAGTTAGTTTTAAAAGTAAAGTGAAGAAGATAATTAAGAAAAGTAAGAAAAGAAGAGTGATTTCAGTTTTTAAGTGTTGAAGCTTTGATAAGAGTAAGTAGTTAGTTTTAAAAGTAAAGTGAAGAAGATAAGCAAGAAAAGTAAGAAAAGAAGAGCGACTTCAGTTTTTAAATGTTGAAGCTTTGATAAGAGTAAGTAGTTAGTTTTAAAAGTAAAGTGAAGAAGATAATTAAGAAAAGTAAGAAAAGAAGAGTGATTTCAGTTTTTAAGTGTTGAAGCTTTGATAAGAGTAAGTAGTTAGTTTTAAAAGTAAAGTGAAGAAGAAAAGTAAGAAAAGAAGAGCGACTTCAGTTTTTAAGTGTTGAAGCTTTGATAAGAGTAAGTAGTTAGTTTTAAAAGTAAAGTGAAGAAGATAAGTAAGAAAAGTAAGAGTGATTTAAGTTTTTAAGTGTTGAAGCTTTGATAAGAGTAAGTAGTTAGTTTTAAAAGTAAAGTGAAGAAGAAAAGTAAGAAAAGAAGAGTGATTTCAGTTTTTAAGTGTTGAAGCTTTGATAAGAGTAAGTAGTTAGTTTTAAAAGTAAAGTGAAGAAGATAAGTAAGAAAAGTAAGAAAAGAAGAGCGACTTCAGTTTTTAAGTGTTGAAGCTTTGATAAGAGTAAGTAGTTAGTTTTAAAAGTAAAGTGAAGAAGATAAGTAATAAAAGTAAGAAAAGAAGAGTGATTTCAGTTTTTAAGTGTTGAAGCTTTGATAAGAGTAAGTAGTTAGTTTTAAAAGTAAAGCGAAGAAGATAAGTAAGAAAAGTAAGAAAAGAAGAGCGATTTCAGTTTTTAAGTGTTGAAGCTTTGATAAGAGTAAGAAGTTAGTTTTAAAAGTAAAGTGAAGAAGATAAGTAATAAAAGTAAGAAAAGAAGAGCGATTTCAGTTTTTAAGTGTTGAAGCTTTGATAAGAGTAAGTAGTTAGTTTTAAAAGTAAAGTGAAGAAGAAAAGTAAGAAAAGAAGAGTGATTTCAGTTTTTAAGTGTTGAAGCTTTGATAAGAGTAAGTAGTTAGTTTTAAAAGTAAAGTGAAGAAGATAAGTAAGAAAAGTAAGAAAAGAAGAGTGATTTCAGTTTTTAAGTGTTGAAGCTTTGATAAGAGCAAGTAGTTAGTTTTAAAAGTAAAGTGAAGAAGATAAGTAAGAAAAGAAAGAGCGACTTCAGTTTTTAAGTGTTCAAGCTTTGATAAGAGTAAGTAGTTAGTTTTAAAAGTAAAGTGAAGAAGATAAGTAAGAAAAGTAAGAAAAGAAGAGCGACTTCAGTTTTTAAGTGTTGAAGCTTTGATAAGAGTAAGTAGTTAGTTTTAAAAGTAAAGTGAAGAAGATAAGTAATAAAAGTAAGAAAAGAAGAGTGATTTCAGTTTTTAAGTGTTGAAGCTTTGATAAGAGTAAGTAGTTAGTTTTAAAAGTAAAGTGAAGAAGATAAGTAAGAAAAGTAAGAAAAGAAGAGCGATTTCAGTTTTTAAGTGTTGAAGCTTTGATAAGAGTAAGTAGTTAGTTTTAAAAGTAAAGTGAAGAAGATAAGTAATAAAAGTAAGAAAAGAAGAGTGATTTCAGTTTTTAAGTGTTAAAGCTTTGATAAGAGTAAGTAGTTAGTTTTAAAAGTAAAGTGAAGAAGAAAAGTAAGAAAAGTAAGAGTGATTTCAGTTTTTAAGTGTTGAAGCTTTGATAAGAGTAAGTAGTTAGTTTTAAAAGTAAAGTGAAGAAGATAAGTAAGAAAAGTAAGAAAAGAAGAGTGATTTCAGTTTTTAAGTGTTGAAGCTTTGATAAGAGCAAGTAGTTAGTTTTAAAAGTAAAGTGAAGAAGATAAGTAAGAAAAGAAAGAGCGATTTCAGTTTTTAAGTGTTGAAGCTTTGATAAGAGTAAGTAGTTAGTTTTAAAAGTAAAGTGAAGAAGATAAGTAAGAAAAGTAAGAAAAGAAGAGTGATTTCAGTTTTTAAGTGTTGAAGCTTTGATAAGAGTAAGTAGTTAGTTTTAAAAGTAAAGTGAAGAAGATAAGTAAGAAAAGAAGAGTGATTTCAGTTTTTAAGTGTTGAAGCTTTGATAAGAGTAAGTAGTTAGTTTTAAAAGTAAAGTGAAGAAGATAAGTAAGAAAAGAAGAGCGATTTCAGTTTTTAAGTGTTGAAGCTTTGATAAGAGTAAGTAGTTAGTTTTAAAAGTAAAGTGAAGAAGAAAAGTAAGAAAAGAAGAGTGATTTCAGTTTTTAAGTGTTGAAGCTTTGATAAGAGTAAGTAGTTAGTTTTAAAAGTAAAGTGAAGAAGATAAGTAAGAAAAGTAAGAAAAGAAGAGTGATTTCAGTTTTTAAGTGTTGAAGCTTTGATAAGAGTAAGTAGTTAGTTTTAAAAGTAAAGTGAAGAAGAAAAGTAAGAAAAGAAGAGTGATTTCAGTTTTTAAGTGTTGAAGCTTTGATAAGAGTAAGTAGTTAGTTTTAAAAGTAAAGTGAAGAAGATAAGTAAGAAAAGTAAGAAAAGAAGAGTGATTTCAGTTTTTAAGTGTTGAAGCTTTGATAAGAGTAAGTAGTTAGTTTTAAAAGTAAAGTGAAGAAGATAAGTAAGAAAAGTAAGAAAAGAAGAGCGACTTCAGTTTTTAAGTGTTGAAGCTTTGATAAGAGTAAGTAGTTAGTTTTAAAAGTAAAGTGAAGAAGAAAAGTAAGAAAAGTAAGAGTGATTTAAGTTTTTAAGTGTTGAAGCTTTGATAAGAGTAAGTAGTTAGTTTTAAAAGTAAAGTGAAGAAGATAAGTAAGAAAAGTAAGAAAAGAAGAGCGATTTCAGTTTTTAAGTGTTGAAGCTTTGATAAGAGTAAGTAGTTAGTTTTAAAAGTAAAGTGAAGAAGAAAAGTAAGAAAAGTAAGAGTGATTTAAGTTTTTAAGTGTTGAAGCTTTGATAAGAGTAAGTAGTTAGTTTTAAAAGTAAAGTGAAGAAGATAAGTAAGAAAAGAAGAGCGATTTCAGTTTTTAAGTGTTGAAGCTTTGATAAGAGTAAGTAGTTAGTTTTAAAAGTAAAGTGAAGAAGATAAGAAGAAAAGTAAGAAAAGAAGAGTGATTTCAGTTTTTAAGTGTTGAAGCTTTGATAAGAGTAAGTAGTTAGTTTTAAAAGTAAAGTGAAGAAGATAAGCAAGAAAAGTAAGAAAAGAAGAGCGATTTCAGTTTTTAAGTGTTGAAGCTTTGATAAGAGTAAGTAGTTAGTTTTAAAAGTAAAGTGAAGAAGATAAGCAAGAAAAGTAGGAAAAGAAGAGCGATTTCAGTTTTTAAGTGTTAAAACTTTGATAAGAGTAAGTAGTTAGTTTTAAAAGTAAAGTGAAGAAGATAAGCAAGAAAAGTAAGAAAAGAAGAGTGATTTCAGTTTTTAAGTGTTGAAGCTTTGATAAGAGTAAGTAGTTAGTTTTAAAAGTAAAGTGAAGAAGATAAGTAAGAAAAGTAAGAAAAGAAGAGCGACTTCAGTTTTTAAGTGTTGAAGCTTTGATAAGAGTAAGTAGTTAGTTTTAAAAGTAAAGTGAAGAAGAAAAGTAAGAAAAGTAAGAAAAGAAGAGTGATTTCAGTTTTTAAGTGTTGAAGCTTTGATAAGAGTAAGTAGTTAGTTTTAAAAGTAAAGTGAAGAAGAAAAGTAAGAAAAGAAGAGTGATTTCAGTTTTTAAGTGTTAAAACTTTGATAAGAGTGAGTAGTTAGTTTTAAAAGTAAAGTGAAGAAGATAAGCAAGAAAAGTAAGAAAAGAAGAGTGATTTCAGTTTTTAAGTGTTGAAGCTTTGATAAGAGTAAGTAGTTAGTTTTAAAAGTAAAGTGAAGAAGAAAAGTAGGAAAAGAAGAGCGATTTCAGTTTTTAAGTGTTGAAGCTTTGATAAGAGTGAGTAGTTAGTTTTAAAAGTAAAGTGAAGAAGATAAGTAAGAAAAGTAAGAAAAGAAGAGTGATTTCAGTTTTTAAGTGTTGAAGCTTTGATAAGAGTAAGTAGTTAGTTTTAAAAGTAAAGTAAAGATAAGAAGAAAAGTAAGAAAAGAAGAGTGATTTCAGTTTTTAAGTGTTGAAGCTTTGTTAAGAGTGAGTAGTTAGTTTTAAAAGTAAAGTGAAGAAGATAAGTAAGAAAAGTAAGAAAAGAAGAGCGATTTCAGTTTTTAAGTGTTGAAGCTTTGATAAGAGTAAGTAGTTAGTTTTAAAAGTAAAGTGAAGAAGAAAAGTAAGAAAAGTAAGAAAAGAAGAGTGATTTCAGTTTTTAAGTGTTGAAGCTTTGATAAGAGTAAGTAGTTAGTTTTAAAAGTAAAGTGAAGAAGATAAGTAAGAAAAGTAAGAAAAGAAGAGCGATTTCAGTTTTTAAGTGTTGAAGCTTTGATAAGAGTAAGTAGTTAGTTTTAAAAGTAAAGTGAAGAAGAAAAGTAAGAAAAGAAGAGCGATTTCAGTTTTTAAGTGTTGAAGCTTTGATAAGAGTGAGTAGTTAGTTTTAAAAGTAAAGTGAAGAAGATAAGTAAGAAAAGTAAGAAAAGAAGAGCGACTTCAGTTTTTAAGTGTTGAAGCTTTGATAAGAGTAAGTAGTTAGTTTTAAAAGTAAAGTGAAGAAGATAATTAAGAAAAGTAAGAAAAGAAGAGTGATTTCAGTTTTTAAGTGTTGAAGCTTTGTTAAGAGTGAGTAGTTAGTTTTAAAAGTAAAGTGAAGAAGATAAGTAAGAAAAGTAAGAAAAGAATAGCGACTTCAGTTTTTAAATGTTGAAGCTTTGATAAGAGTAAGTAGTTAGTTTTAAAAGTAAAGTGAAGAAGATAAGTAATAAAAGTAAGAAAAGAAGAGTGATTTCAGTTTTTAAGTGTTGAAGCTTTGATAAGAGTAAGTAGTTAGTTTTAAAAGTAAAGTGAAGAAGAAAAGTAAGAAAAGAAGAGTGATTTCAGTTTTTAAGTGTTGAAGCTTTGATAAGAGTAAGTAGTTAGTTTTAAAAGTAAAGTGAAGAAGATAAGTAAGAAAAGTAAGAAAAGAAGAGTGATTTCAGTTTTTAAGTGTTGAAGCTTTGATAAGAGTAAGTAGTTAGTTTTAAAAGTAAAGTGAAGAAGAAAAGTAAGAAAAGTAAGAGTGATTTCAGTTTTTAAGTGTTGAAGCTTTGATAAGAGTAAGTAGTTAGTTTTAAAAGTAAAGTGAAGAAGAAAAGTAAGAAAAGAAGAGTGATTTCAGTTTTTAAGTGTTGAAGCTTTGATAAGAGCAAGTAGTTAGTTTTAAAAGTAAAGTGAAGAAGATAAGTAAGAAAAGAAAGAGCGATTTCAGTTTTTAAGTGTTGAAGCTTTGATAAGAGTAAGTAGTTAGTTTTAAAAGTAAAGTGAAGAAGATAAGTAAGAAAAGTAAGAAAAGAAGAGCGACTTCAGTTTTTAAGTGTTGAAGCTTTGATAAGAGTAAGTAGTTAGTTTTAAAAGTAAAGTGAAGAAGAAAAGTAAGAAAAGAAGAGTGATTTCAGTTTTTAAGTGTTGAAGCTTTGATAAGAGTAAGTAGTTAGTTTTAAAAGTAAAGTGAAGAAGATAAGTAAGAAAAGTAAGAAAAGAAGAGTGATTTCAGTTTTTAAGTGTTGAAGCTTTGATAAGAGTAAGTAGTTAGTTTTAAAAGTAAAGTGAAGAAGATAAGTAAGAAAAGAAAGAGCGACTTCAGTTTTTAAGTGTTGAAGCTTTGATAAGAGTAAGTAGTTAGTTTTAAAAGTAAAGTGAAGAAGATAAGTAATAAAAGTAAGAAAAGAAGAGTGATTTCAGTTTTTAAGTGTTGAAGCTTTGATAAGAGTAAGTAGTTAGTTTTAAAAGTAAAGTGAAGAAGATAAGTAAGAAAAGTAAGAAAAGAAGAGCGACTTCAGTTTTTAAGTGTTGAAGCTTTGATAAGAGTAAGTAGTTAGTTTTAAAAGTAAAGTGAAGAAGATAAGTAATAAAAGTAAGAAAAGAAGAGTGATTTCAGTTTTTAAGTGTTGAAGCTTTGATAAGAGTAAGTAGTTAGTTTTAAAAGTAAAGTGAAGAAGAAAAGTAAGAAAAGTAAGAGTGATTTCAGTTTTTAAGTGTTGAAGCTTTGATAAGAGTAAGTAGTTAGTTTTAAAAGTAAAGTGAAGAAGATAAGTAAGAAAAGTAAGAAAAGAAGAGTGATTTCAGTTTTTAAGTGTTGAAGCTTTGATAAGAGTAAGTAGTTAGTTTTAAAAGTAAAGTGAAGAAGATAAGTAAGAAAAGAAAGAGCGATTTCAGTTTTTAAGTGTTCAAGCTTTGATAAGAGTAAGTAGTTAGTTTTAAAAGTAAAGTGAAGAAGATAAGTAAGAAAAGTAAGAAAAGAAGAGCGACTTCAGTTTTTAAGTGTTGAAGCTTTGATAAGAGTAAGTAGTTAGTTTTAAAAGTAAAGTGAAGAAGAAAAGTAAGAAAAGTAAGAGTGATTTAAGTTTTTAAGTGTTGAAGCTTTGATAAGAGTAAGTAGTTAGTTTTAAAAGTAAAGTGAAGAAGATAAGTAAGAAAAGTAAGAAAAGAAGAGCGATTTCAGTTTTTAAGTGTTGAAGCTTTGATAAGAGTAAGTAGTTAGTTTTAAAAGTAAAGTGAAGAAGAAAAGTAAGAAAAGTAAGAGTGATTTCAGTTTTTAAGTGTTGAAGCTTTGATAAGAGTAAGTAGTTAGTTTTAAAAGTAAAGTGAAGAAGATAAGTAAGAAAAGAAGAGCGATTTCAGTTTTTAAGTGTTGAAGCTTTGATAAGAGTAAGTAGTTAGTTTTAAAAGTAAAGTGAAGAAGATAAGATAGAAAAGTAAGAAAAGAAGAGTGATTTCAGTTTTTAAGTGTTGAAGCTTTGATAAGAGTAAGTAGTTAGTTTTAAAAGTAAAGTGAAGAAGATAAGCAAGAAAAGTAAGAAAAGAAGAGCGATTTCAGTTTTTAAGTGTTGAAGCTTTGATAAGAGTAAGTAGTTAGTTTTAAAAGTAAAGTGAAGAAGATAAGCAAGAAAAGTAGGAAAAGAAGAGCGATTTCAGTTTTTAAGTGTTAAAACTTTGATAAGAGTAAGTAGTTAGTTTTAAAAGTAAAGTGAAGAAGATAAGCAAGAAAAGTAAGAAAAGAAGAGTGATTTCAGTTTTTAAGTGTTGAAGCTTTGATAAGAGTAAGTAGTTAGTTTTAAAAGTAAAGTGAAGAAGAAAAGTAAGAAAAGAAGAGTGATTTCAGTTTTTAAGTGTTGAAGCTTTGATAAGAGTAAGTAGTTAGTTTTAAAAGTAAAGTGAAGAAGATAAGTAAGAAAAGTAAGAAAAGAAGAGCGACTTCAGTTTTTAAGTGTTGAAGCTTTGATAAGAGTAAGTAGTTAGTTTTAAAAGTAAAGTGAAGAAGAAAAGTAAGAAAAGAAGAGTGATTTCAGTTTTTAAGTGTTGAAGCTTTGATAAGAGTGAGTAGTTAGTTTTAAAAGTAAAGTGAAGAAGATAAGTAAGAAAAGTAAGAAAAGAAGAGCGACTTCAGTTTTTAAGTGTTGAAGCTTTGATAAGAGTAAGTAGTTAGTTTTAAAAGTAAAGTGAAGAAGATAATTAAGAAAAGTAAGAAAAGAAGAGTGATTTCAGTTTTTAAGTGTTGAAGCTTTGTTAAGAGTGAGTAGTTAGTTTTAAAAGTAAAGTGAAGAAGATAAGTAAGAAAAGTAAGAAAAGAATAGCGATTTCAGTTTTTAAGTGTTGAAGCTTTGATAAGAGTAAGTAGTTAGTTTTAAAAGTAAAGTGAAGAAGATAATTAAGAAAAGTAAGAAAAGAAGAGTGATTTCAGTTTTTAAGTGTTGAAGCTTTGATAAGAGTAAGTAGTTAGTTTTAAAAGTAAAGTGAAGAAGAAAAGTAAGAAAAGAAGAGTGATTTCAGTTTTTAAGTGTTAAAGCTTTGATAAGAGTAAGTAGTTAGTTTTAAAAGTAAAGTGAAGAAGAAAAGTAAGAAAAGAAGAGTGATTTCAGTTTTTAAGTGTTGAAGCTTTGATAAGAGTAAGTAGTTAGTTTTAAAAGTAAAGTGAAGAAGATAAGTAAGAAAAGTAAGAAAAGAAGAGTGATTTCAGTTTTTAAGTGTTGAAGCTTTGATAAGAGTAAGTAGTTAGTTTTAAAAGTAAAGTGAAGAAGAAAAGTAAGAAAAGAAGAGTGATTTCAGTTTTTAAGTGTTGAAGCTTTGATAAGAGTAAGTAGTTAGTTTTAAAAGTAAAGTGAAGAAGATAAGTAAGAAAAGAAGAGTGATTTCAGTTTTTAAGTGTTGAAGCTTTGATAAGAGTAAGTAGTTAGTTTTAAAAGTAAAGTGAAGAAGAAAAGTAAGAAAAGTAAGAAAAGAAGAGCGATTTCAGTTTTTAAGTGTTGAAGCTTTGATAAGAGTAAGTAGTTAGTTTTAAAAGTAAAGTGAAGAAGATAAGTAAGAAAAGTAAGAAAAGAAGAGTGATTTCAGTTTTTAAGTGTTGAAGCTTTGATAAGAGTAAGTAGTTAGTTTTAAAAGTAAAGTGAAGAAGAAAAGTAAGAAAAGAAGAGTGATTTCAGTTTTTAAGTGTTGAAGCTTTGATAAGAGTAAGTAGTTAGTTTTAAAAGTAAAGTGAAGAAGATAAGTAAGAAAAGTAAGAAAAGAAGAGCGACTTCAGTTTTTAAGTGTTGAAGCTTTGATAAGAGTAAGTAGTTAGTTTTAAAAGTAAAGTGAAGAAGAAAAGTAAGAAAAGTAAGAGTGATTTAAGTTTTTAAGTGTTGAAGCTTTGATAAGAGTAAGTAGTTAGTTTTAAAAGTAAAGTGAAGAAGAAAAGTAAGAAAAGTAAGAAAAGAAGAGTGATTTCAGTTTTTAAGTGTTGAAGCTTTGATAAGAGTAAGTAGTTAGTTTTAAAAGTAAAGTGAAGAAGAAAAGTAAGAAAAGAAGAGTGATTTCAGTTTTTAAGTGTTGAAGCTTTGATAAGAGTAAGTAGTTAGTTTTAAAAGTAAAGTGAAGAAGATAAGTAAGAAAAGTAAGAAAAGAAGAGCGATTTCAGTTTTTAAGTGTTGAAGCTTTGATAAGAGTAAGTAGTTAGTTTTAAAAGTAAAGTGAAGAAGATAAGTAAGAAAAGAAGAGTGATTTCAGTTTTTAAGTGTTGAAGCTTTGATAAGAGTAAGTAGTTAGTTTTAAAAGTAAAGTGAAGAAGATAAGCAAGAAAAGCAGGAAAAGAAGAGCGATTTCAGTTTTTAAGTGTTGAAGCTTTGATAAGAGTAAGTAGTTAGTTTTAAAAGTAAAGTGAAGAAGAAAAGTAAGAAAAGAAAATTGATTTCAGTTTTTAAGTGTTGAAGCTTTGATAAGAGTAAGTAGTTAGTTTTAAAAGTAAAGTGAAGAAGATAAGTAAGAAAAGTAAGAAAAGAAGAGTGATTTCAGTTTTTAAGTGTTGAAGCTTTGATAAGAGTAAGTAGTTAGTTTTAAAAGTAAAGTGAAGAAGATAAGAAAAGTAAGAAAAGAAGAGTGATTTCAGTTTTTAAGTGTTGAAGCTTTGATAAGAGTAAGTAGTTAGTTTTAAAAGTAAAGTGAAGAAGATAAGCAAGAAAAGTAAGAAAAGAAGAGTGATTTCAGTTTTTAAGTGTTGAAGCTTTGATAAGAGTAAGTAGTTAGTTTTAAAAGTAAAGTGAAGAAGAAAAGTAAGAAAAGAAGAGTGATTTCAGTTTTTAAGTGTTGAAGCTTTGATAAGAGTAAGTAGTTAGTTTTAAAAGTAAAGTGAAGAAGATAAGTAAGAAAAGTAAGAAAAGAAGAGCGACTTCAGTTTTTAAGTGTTGAAGCTTTGATAAGAGTAAGTAGTTAGTTTTAAAAGTAAAGTGAAGAAGAAGAAAAGTAAGAAAAGAAGAGTGATTTCAGTTTTTAAGTGTTGAAGCTTTGATAAGAGTAAGTAGTTAGTTTTAAAAGTAAAGTGAAGAAGAAAAGTAAGAAAAGAAGAGAGATTTCAGTTTTTAAGTGTTGAAGCTTTGATAAGAGTAAGTAGTTAGTTTTAAAAGTAAAGTGAAGAAGATAATTAAGAAAAGTAAGAAAAGAAGAGTGATTTCAGTTTTTAAGTGTTGAAGCTTTGATAAGAGTAAGTAGTTAGTTTTAAAAGTAAAGTGAAGAAGATAAGTAAGAAAAGAAGAGCGATTTCAGTTTTTAAGTGTTGAAGCTTTGATAAGAGTAAGTAGTTAGTTTTAAAAGTAAAGTGAAGAAGATAAGTAAGAAAAGAAGAGTGATTTCAGTTTTTAAGTGTTGAAGCTTTGATAAGAGTAAGTAGTTAGTTTTAAAAGTAAAGTGAAGAAGAAAAGTAAGAAAAGAAGAGTGATTTCAGTTTTTAAGTGTTGAAGCTTTGATAAGAGTAAGTAGTTAGTTTTAAAAGTAAAGTGAAGAAGATAAGTAAGAAAAGAAGAGTGATTTCAGTTTTTAAGTGTTGAAGCTTTGATAAGAGTAAGTAGTTAGTTTTAAAAGTAAAGTGAAGAAGATAAGTAAGAAAAGAAGAGTGATTTCAGTTTTTAAGTGTTGAAGCTTTGATAAGAGTAAGTAGTTAGTTTTAAAAGTAAAGTGAAGAAGATAAGTAAGAAAAGAAAGAGTGATTTCAGTTTTTAAGTGTTGAAGCTTTGATAAGAGTAAGTAGTTAGTTTTAAAAGTAAAGTGAAGAAGATAAGTAAGAAAAGAAAAGAAGAGTGATTTCAGTTTTTAAGTGTTGAAGCTTTGATAAGAGTAAGTAGTTAGTTTTAAAAGTAAAGTGAAGAAGATAAGTAAGAAAAGAAGAGTGATTTCAGTTTTTAAGTGTTGAAGCTTTGATAAGAGTAAGTAGTTAGTTTTAAAAGTAAAGTGAAGAAGAAAAGTAAGAAAAGAAGAGTGATTTCAGTTTTTAAGTGTTGAAGCTTTGATAAGAGTAAGTAGTTAGTTTTAAAAGTAAAGTGAAGAAGATAAGTAAGAAAAGAAGAGTGATTTCAGTTTTTAAGTGTTGAAGCTTTGATAAGAGTAAGTAGTTAGTTTTAAAAGTAAAGTGAAGAAGAAAAGTAAGAAAAGAAGAGTGATTTCAGTTTTTAAGTGTTGAAGCTTTGATAAGAGTAAGTAGTTAGTTTTAAAAGTAAAGTGAAGAAGATAATTAAGAAAAGTAAGAAAAGAAGAGTGATTTCAGTTTTTAAGTGTTGAAGCTTTGATAAGAGTAAGTAGTTAGTTTTAAAAGTAAAGTGAAGAAGATAAGTAAGAAAAGAAGAGTGATTTCAGTTTTTAAGTGTTGAAGCTTTGATAAGAGTAAGTAGTTAGTTTTAAAAGTAAAGTGAAGAAGATAAGTAAGAAAAGTAAGAGTGATTTCAGTTTTTAAGTGTTGAAGCTTTGATAAGAGTAAGTAGTTAGTTTTAAAAGTAAAGTGAAGAAGATAAGTAAGAAAAGTAAGAAAAGAAGAGTGATTTCAGTTTTTAAGTGTTGAAGCTTTGATAAGAGTAAGTAGTTAGTTTTAAAAGTAAAGTGAAGAAGATAAGTAAGAAAAGAAAGAGTGATTTCAGTTTTTAAGTGTTGAAGCTTTGATAAGAGTAAGTAGTTAGTTTTAAAAGTAAAGTGAAGAAGATAAGTAAGAAAAGAAGAGTGATTTCAGTTTTTAAGTGTTGAAGCTTTGATAAGAGTAAGTAGTTAGTTTTAAAAGTAAAGTGAAGAAGATAAGTAAGAAAAGAAGAGTGATTTCAGTTTTTAAGTGTTGAAGCTTTGATAAGAGTAAGTAGTTAGTTTTAAAAGTAAAGTGAAGAAGATAAGTAAGAAAAGAAGAGTGATTTCAGTTTTTAAGTGTTGAAGCTTTGATAAGAGTAAGTAGTTAGTTTTAAAAGTAAAGTGAAGAAGAAAAGTAAGAAAAGAAGAGTGATTTCAGTTTTTAAGTGTTGAAGCTTTGATAAGAGTAAGTAGTTAGTTTTAAAAGTAAAGTGAAGAAGATAATTAAGATAAGTAAGAAAAGAAGAGCGATTTCAGTTTTTAAGTGTTGAAGCTTTGATAAGAGTAAGTAGTTAGTTTTAAAAGTAAAGTGAAGAAGATAAGTAAGAAAAGTAAGAAAAGAAGAGCGATTTCAGTTTTTAAGTGTTGAAGCTTTGATAAGAGTAAGTAGTTAGTTTTAAAAGTAAAGTGAAGAAGAAAAGTAAGAAAAGTAAGAGTGATTTCAGTTTTTAAGTGTTGAAGCTTTGATAAGAGTAAGTAGTTAGTTTTAAAAGTAAAGTGAAGAAGATAAGTAAGAAAAGTAAGAAAAGAAGAGTGATTTCAGTTTTTAAGTGTTGAAGCTTTGATAAGAGTAAGTAGTTAGTTTTAAAAGTAAAGTGAAGAAGAAAAGTAAGAAAAGAAGAGTGATTTCAGTTTTTAAGTGTTGAAGCTTTGATAAGAGTAAGAAGTTAGTTTTAAAAGTAAAGTGAAGAAGAAAAGTAAGAAAAGAAGAGTGATTTCAGTTTTTAAGTGTTGAAGCTTTGATAAGAGTAAGTAGTTAGTTTTAAAAGTAAAGTGAAGAAGATAAGTAAGAAAAGAAGAGTGATTTCAGTTTTTAAGTGTTGAAGCTTTGATAAGAGTAAGTAGTTAGTTTTAAAAGTAAAGTGAAGAAGATAAGTAAGAAAAGTAAGAAAAGAAGAGTGATTTCAGTTTTTAAGTGTTGAAGCTTAGATAAGAGTAAGTAGTTAGTTTTAAAAGTAAAGTGAAGAAGATAAGTAAGAAAAGTAAGAGTGATTTAAGTTTTTAAGTGTTGAAGCTTTGATAAGAGTAAGTAGTTAGTTTTAAAAGTAAAGTGAAGAAGATAATTAAGAAAAGTAAGAAAAGAAGAGCGATTTCAGTTTTTAAGTGTTGAAGCTTTGATAAGAGTAAGTAGTTAGTTTTAAAAGTAAAGTGAAGAAGAAAAGTAAGAAAAGTAAGAGTGATTTAAGTTTTTAAGTGTTGAAGCTTTGATAAGAGTAAGTAGTTAGTTTTAAAAGTAAAGTGAAGATAAGTAATAAAAGTAAGAAAAGTAAGAGTGATTTCAGTTTTTAAGTGTTGAAGCTTTGATAAGAGTAAGTAGTTAGTTTTAAAAGTAAAGTGAAGAAGATAAGTAAGAAAAGTAAGAGTGATTTAAGTTTTTAAGTGTTGAAGCTTTGATAAGAGTAAGTAGTTAGTTTTAAAAGTAAAGTGAAGAAGATAAGAAATAAAAGAAGAGAGATTTCAGTTTTTAAGTGTTGAAGCTTTGATAAGAGTAAGTAGTTAGTTTTAAAAGTAAAGTGAAGAAGATAAGCAAGAAAAGCAGGAAAAGAAGAGCGATTACAGTTTTTAAGTGTTAAAACTTTGATAAGAGTTATAAAGAGTAATTAGTTTTAAAAGTAAAGTGAAGAAGAAAAGTAAGAAAAGAAGAGTGATTTCAGTTTTTAAGTGTTAAAACTTTGATAAGAGTTATAAAGAGTAGTTAGTTTTAAATGTAAAGTTAAGAAGAAAAGTAGGAAAAGAAGAGCGATTTCAGTTTTTAAGTGTTAAAACTTTGATAAGAGTTATAAAGAGTAATTAGTTTTAAAAGTAAAGTGAAGAAGAAAAGTAGGAAAAGAAGAGCGATTTCAGTTTTTAAGTGTTAAAACTTTGATAAGAGTTATAAAGAGTAGTTAGTTTTAAAAGTAAAGTGAAGAAGAAGAAGAAAAGTAAGAAAAGAAGAGTGATTTCAGTTTTTAAGTGTTGAAGCTTTGATAAGAGTAAGTAGTTAGTTTTAAAAGTAGTGAAGTGATAAGTAAGAAAAGTAAGAAAAGAAGAGTGATTTCAGTTTTTAAGTGTTGAAGCTTTGATAAGAGTAAGTAGTTAGTTTTAAAAGTAAAGTGAAGAAGATAAGTAAGAAAAGAAGAGCGATTTCAGTTTTTAAGTGTTGAAGCTTTGTTAAGAGTGAGTAGTTAGTTTTAAAAGTAAAGTGAAGAAGATAAGCAAGAAAAGTAAGAAAAGAAGAGTGATTTCAGTTTTTAAGTGTTGAAGCTTTGATAAGAGTAAGTAGTTAGTTTTAAAAGTAAAGTGAAGAAGAAAAGTAAGAAAAGTAAGAAAAGAAAGAGTGATTTCAGTTTTTAAGTGTTGAAGCTTTGATAAGAGTAAGTAGTTAGTTTTAAAAGTAAAGTGAAGAAGATAAGTAAGAAAAGTAAGAAAAGAATAGAGATTTCAGTTTTTAAGTGTTGAAGCTTTGATAAGAGTAAGTAGTTAGTTTTAAAAGTAAAGTGAAGAAGAAAAGTAAGAAAAGAAGAGTGATTTCAGTTTTTAAGTGTTGAAGCTTTGATAAGAGTAAGTAGTTAGTTTTAAAAGTAAAGTGAAGAAGAAAAGTAAGAAAAGAAGAGTGATTTCAGTTTTTAAGTGTTGAAGCTTTGATAAGAGTAAGTAGTTAGTTTTAAAAGTAAAGTGAAGAAGATAAGTAAGAAAAGAAGAGTGATTTCAGTTTTTAAGTGTTGAAGCTTTGATAAGAGTAAGTAGTTAGTTTTAAAAGTAAAGTGAAGAAGATAAGTAAGAAAAGTAAGAAAAGAAGAGTGATTTCAGTTTTTAAGTGTTGAAGCTTTGATAAGAGTAAGTAGTTAGTTTTAAAAGTAAAGTGAAGAAGATAAGTAAGAAAAGTAAGAGTGATTTCAGTTTTTAAGTGTTGAAGCTTTGATAAGAGTAAGTAGTTAGTTTTAAAAGTAAAGTGAAGAAGAAAAGTAAGAAAAGAAGAGTGATTTCAGTTTTTAAGTGTTGAAGCTTTGATAAGAGTAAGTAGTTAGTTTTAAAAGTAAAGTGAAGAAGATAAGTAAGAAAAGAAGAGTGATTTCAGTTTTTAAGTGTTGAAGCTTTGATAAGAGTAAGTAGTTAGTTTTAAAAGTAAAGTGAAGAAGATAAGTAAGAAAAGTAAGAAAAGAAGAGTGATTTCAGTTTTTAAGTGTTGAAGCTTTGATAAGAGTAAGTAGTTAGTTTTAAAAGTAAAGTGAAGAAGATAAGTAAGAAAAGAAGAGTGATTTCAGTTTTTAAGTGTTGAAGCTTTGATAAGAGTAAGTAGTTAGTTTTAAAAGTAAAGTGAAGAAGATAATTAAGAAAAGTAAGAAAAGAAGAGTGATTTCAGTTTTTAAGTGTTGAAGCTTTGATAAGAGTAAGTAGTTAGTTTTAAAAGTAAAGTGAAGAAGAAAAGTAAGAAAAGTAAGAGTGATTTAAGTTTTTAAGTGTTGAAGCTTTGATAAGAGTAAGTAGTTAGTTTTAAAAGTAAAGTGAAGAAGAAGATAAAAAGTAAGAAAAGTAAGAGTGATTTCAGTTTTTAAGTGTTGAAGCTTTGATAAGAGTAAGTAGTTAGTTTTAAAAGTAAAGTGAAGAAGATAAGTAAGAAAAGTAAGAGTGATTTAAGTTTTTAAGTGTTGAAGCTTTGATAAGAGTAAGTAGTTAGTTTTAAAAGTAAAGTGAAGAAGATAAGAAATAAAAGAAGAGAGATTTCAGTTTTTAAGTGTTGAAGCTTTGATAAGAGTAAGTAGTTAGTTTTAAAAGTAAAGTGAAGAAGATAAGCAAGAAAAGCAGGAAAAGAAGAGCGATTACAGTTTTTAAGTGTTGAAGCTTTGATAAGAGTTATAAGTAATTAGTTTTAAAAGTAAAGTGAAGAAGAAAAGTAAGAAAAGAAGAGTGATTTCAGTTTTTAAGTGTTGAAGCTTTGATAAGAGTTATAAAGAGTAGTTAGTTTTAAATGTAAAGTTAAGAAGAAAAGTAGGAAAAGAAGAGCGATTTCAGTTTTTAAGTGTTAAAACTTTGATAAGAGTTATAAAGAGTAATTAGTTTTAAAAGTAAAGTGAAGAAGAAAAGTAGGAAAAGAAGAGCGATTTCAGTTTTTAAGTGTTAAAACTTTGATAAGAGTTATAAAGAGTAATTAGTTTTAAAAGTAAAGTGAAGAAGATAAGATAGAAAAGTAAGAAAAGAAGAGTGATTTCAGTTTTTAAGTGTTGAAGCTTTGATAAGAGTAAGTAGTTAGTTTTAAAAGTAAAGTGAAGAAGATAAGTAAGAAAAGTAAGAAAAGAAGAGTGATTTCAGTTTTTAAGTGTTGAAGCTTTGATAAGAGTAAGTAGTTAGTTTTAAAAGTAAAGTGAAGAAGATAAGTAAGAAAAGAAGAGTGATTTCAGTTTTTAAGTGTTGAAGCTTTGATAAGAGTAAGTAGTTAGTTTTAAAAGTAAAGTGAAGAGATTTCAGAAGAAGAAAAGTAAGAAAAGAAGAGTGATTTCAGTTTTTAAGTGTTGAAGCTTTGATAAGAGTAAGTAGTTAGTTTTAAAAGTAAAGTGAAGAAGATAAGTAAGAAAAGTAAGAAAAGAAGAGATTTCAGATTTCAGTTTTTAAGTGTTGAAGCTTTGATAAGAGTAAGTAGTTAGTTTTAAAAGTAAAGTGAAGAAGATAAGTAAGAAAAGAAGAGCGATTTCAGTTTTTAAGTGTTGAAGCTTTGTTAAGAGTGAGTAGTTAGTTTTAAAAGTAAAGTGAAGAAGATAAGTAATAAAAGTAAGAAAAGAGCGATTTCAGTTTTTAAGTGTTGAAGCTTTGATAAGAGTAAGTAGTTAGTTTTAAAAGTAAAGTGAAGAAGATAAGTAAGAAAAGAAGAGTGATTTCAGTTTTTAAGTGTTGAAGCTTTGATAAGAGTAAGTAGTTAGTTTTAAAAGTAAAGTGAAGAAGATAAGTAAGAAAAGAAGAGAGATTTCAGTTTTTAAGTGTTGAAGCTTTGATAAGAGTAAGTAGTTAGTTTTAAAAGTAAAGTGAAGAAGATAATTAAGAAAAGTAAGAAAAGAAGAGCGATTTCAGTTTTTAAGTGTTGAAGCTTTGATAAGAGTAAGTAGTTAGTTTTAAAAGTAAAGTGAAGAAGATAAGTAAGAAAAGAAGAGTGATTTCAGTTTTTAAGTGTTGAAGCTTTGATAAGAGTAAGTAGTTAGTTTTAAAAGTAAAGTGAAGAAGATAAGTAATAAAAGTAAGAAAAGAAGAGTGATTTCAGTTTTTAAG
>CAMPDV010006503.1:0-20246 GCA_946699065.1 Loxodes magnus
CTTTTCATAGGCTAACTTTCATCTACAAGCATATCTTGACAAAACGAATACAGATTCGTGTTAATTATATTATTACTAACATTTTGGATATTCTAACTTATATTTTAGTGCTTGCTACGAAAACTTATCATTAGATATACTTTTCTTTCTTTACTTCTTCACTTTTCTAAATATTTATTACTTCACAAAGCATACTCCTTAAAACTGAAATTCTATCTTCTTTTCTTACTTTACTTCTTCACTTTTCATAGGCTAACTTTCATCTACAAGCATATCTTGACAAAACGAATACAGATTCGTGTTAATTATATTATTACTAACATTTTGGATATTCTAACTTATATTTTAGTGCTTGCTACGAAAACTTATCATTAGATATACTTTTCTTTCTTTACTTCTTCACTTTTCTAAATATTTATTACTTCACAAAGCATACTCCTTAAAACTGAAATTCTATCTTCTTTTCTTACTTTACTTCTTCACTTTTCAATAGGCTAACTTTCATCTACAAGCATATCTTGACAAAACGAATACAGATTCGTGTTAATTATATTATTACTAACATTTTGGATATTCTAACTTATATTTTAGTGCTTGCTACGAAAACTTATCATTAGATATTCTTTTCTTACTTTACTTCTTCACTTTTCAATAGGCTAACTTTCATCTACAAGCATATCTTGACAAACTGAATACAGATTCGTGTTAATTATATTATTACTAACATTTTGGATATTCTAACTTATATTTTAGTGCTTGCTACGAAAACTTATCATTAGATATACTTTTCTTTCTTTACTTCTTCACTTTTCTAAATATTTATTACTTCACAAAGCATACTCCTTAAAACTGAAATTCTATCTTCTTTTCTTACTTTACTTCTTCACTTTTCATAGGCTAACTTTCATCTACAAGCATATCTTGACAAAACGAATACAGATTCGTGTTAATTATATTATTACTAACATTTTGGATATTCTAACTTATATTTTAGTGCTTGCTACGAAAACTTATCATTAGATATACTTTTCTTTCTTTACTTCTTCACTTTTCTAAATATTTATTACTTCACAAAGCATACTCCTTAAAACTGAAATTCTATCTTCTTTTCTTACTTTACTTCTTCACTTTTCATAGGCTAACTTTCATCTACAAGCATATCTTGACAAAACGAATACAGATTCGTGTTAATTATATTATTACTAACATTTTGGATATTCTAACTTATATTTTAGTGCTTGCTACGAAAACTTATCATTAGATATACTTTTCTTTCTTTACTTCTTCACTTTTCTAAATATTTATTACTTCACAAAGCATACTCCTTAAAACTGAAATTCTATCTTCTTTTCTTACTTTACTTCTTCACTTTTCAATAGGCTAACTTTCATCTACAAGCATATCTAGACAAAGTGAATATAGATTCGTAATTATTATATTATTACTAACATTTTGGATATTCTAACTTATATTTTAGTGCTTGCTACGAAAACTTATCATTAGATATTCTTTTCTTACTTTACTTCTTCACTTTTCAATAGGCTAACTTTCATCTACAAGCATATCTTGACAAAGTGAATACAGATTCGTAATTATTATATTATTACTAACATTTTGGATATTCTAACTTATATTTTAGTGCTTGCTACGAAAACTTATCATTAGATATTCTTTTCTTACTTTACTTCTTCACTTTTCAATAGGCTAACTTTCATCTACAAGCATATCTTGACAAAACGAATACAGATTCGTGTTAATTATATTATTACTAACATTTTGGATATTCTAACTTATATTTTAGTGCTTGCTACGAAAACTTATCATTAGATATTCTTTTCTTACTTTACTTCTTCACTTTTCTAAATATTTATTACTTCACAAAGCATACTCCTTAAAACTGAAATTCTATCTTCTTTTCTTACTTTACTTCTTCACTTTTCATAGGCTAACTTTCATCTACAAGCATATCTTGACAAAGTGAATATAGATTCGTAATTATTATATTATTACTAACATTTTGGATATTCTAACTTATATTTTAGTGCTTGCTACGAAAACTTATCATTAGATATTCTTTTCTTACTTTACTTCTTCACTTTTCTAAATATTTATTACTTCACAAAGCATATCTAGACAAAGTGAATATAGATTCGTAATTATTATATTATTACTAACATTTTGGATATTCTAACTTATATTTTAGTGCTTGCTCCTTAAAACTGAAATTCTATCTTCTTTTCTTACTTTACTTCTTCACTTTTCATAGGCTAACTTTCATCTACAAGCATATCTTGACAAAACGAATACAGATTCGTGTTAATTATATTATTACTAACATTTTGGATATTCTAACTTATATTTTAGTGCTTGCTACGAAAACTTATCATTAGATATACTTTTCTTTCTTTACTTCTTCACTTTTCTAAATATTTATTACTTCACAAAGCATACTCCTTAAAACTGAAATTCTATCTTCTTTTCTTACTTTACTTCTTCACTTTTCAATAGGCTAACTTTCATCTACAAGCATATCTTGACAAAACGAATACAGATTCGTGTTAATTATATTATTACTAACATTTTGGATATTCTAACTTATATTTTAGTGCTTGCTACGAAAACTTATCATTAGATATTCTTTTCTTACTTTACTTCTTCACTTTTCAATAGGCTAACTTTCATCTACAAGCATATCTAGACAAAGTGAATATAGATTCGTAATTATTATATTATTACTAACATTTTGGATATTCTAACTTATATTTTAGTGCTTGCTACGAAAACTTATCATTAGATATTCTTTTCTTACTTTACTTCTTCACTTTTCAATAGGCTAACTTTCATCTACAAGCATATCTTGACAAAACGAATACAGATTCGTGTTAATTATATTATTACTAACATTTTGGATATTCTAACTTATATTTTAGTGCTTGCTACGAAAACTTATCATTAGATATTCTTTTCTTACTTTACTTCTTCACTTTTCTAATAGGCTAACTTTCATCTACAAGCATATCTTGACAAAACGAATACAGATTCGTGTTAATTATATTATTACTAACATTTTGGATATTCTAACTTATATTTTAGTGCTTGCTACGAAAACTTATCATTAGATATTCTTTTCTTACTTTACTTCTTCACTTTTCAATAGGCTAACTTTCATCTACAAGCATATCTTGACAAAACGAATACAGATTCGTGTTAATTATATTATTACTAACATTTTGGATATTCTAACTTATATTTTAGTGCTTGCTACGAAAACTTATCATTAGATATTCTTTTCTTACTTTACTTCTTCACTTTTCAATAGGCTAACTTTCATCTACAAGCATATCTTGACAAACTGAATACAGATTCGTAATTATTATATTATTACTAACATTTTGGATATTCTAACTTATATTTTAGTGCTTGCTACGAAAACTTATCATTAGATATTCTTTTCTTACTTTACTTCTTCACTTTTCAATAGGCTAACTTTCATCTACAAGCATATCTTGACAAAACGAATACAGATTCGTGTTAATTATATTATTACTAACATTTTGGATATTCTAACTTATATTTTAGTGCTTGCTACGAAAACTTATCATTAGATATTCTTTTCTTACTTTACTTCTTCACTTTTCAATAGGCTAACTTTCATCTACAAGCATATCTAGACAAAGTGAATACAGATTCGTGTTAATTATATTATTACTAACATTTTGGATATTCTAACTTATATTTTAGTGCTTGCTACGAAAACTTATCATTAGATATTCTTTTCTTACTTTACTTCTTCACTTTTCAATAGGCTAACTTTCATCTACAAGCATATCTTGACAAAACGAATACAGATTCGTGTTAATTATATTATTACTAACATTTTGGATATTCTAACTTATATTTTAGTGCTTGCTACGAAAACTTATCATTAGATATTCTTTTCTTACTTTACTTCTTCACTTTTCAATAGGCTAACTTTCATCTACAAGCATATCTTGACAAAACGAATACAGATTCGTGTTAATTATATTATTACTAACATTTTGGATATTCTAACTTATATTTTAGTGCTTGCTACGAAAACTTATCATTAGATATTCTTTTCTTACTTTACTTCTTCACTTTTCAATAGGCTAACTTTCATCTACAAGCATATCTTGACAAAACGAATACAGATTCGTGTTAATTATATTATTACTAACATTTTGGATATTCTAACTTATATTTTAGTGCTTGCTACGAAAACTTATCATTAGATATTCTTTTCTTACTTTACTTCTTCACTTTTCAATAGGCTAACTTTCATCTACAAGCATATCTTGACAAAACGAATACAGATTCGTGTTAATTATATTATTACTAACATTTTGGATATTCTAACTTATATTTTAGTGCTTGCTACGAAAACTTATCATTAGATATTCTTTTCTTACTTTACTTCTTCACTTTTCAATAGGCTAACTTTCATCTACAAGCATATCTTGACAAAACGAATACAGATTCGTGTTAATTATATTATTACTAACATTTTGGATATTCTAACTTATATTTTAGTGCTTGCTACGAAAACTTATCATTAGATATTCTTTTCTTACTTTACTTCTTCACTTTTCAATAGGCTAACTTTCATCTACAAGCATATCTTGACAAAACGAATACAGATTCGTGTTAATTATATTATTACTAACATTTTGGATATTCTAACTTATATTTTAGTGCTTGCTACGAAAACTTATCATTAGATATTCTTTTCTTACTTTACTTCTTCACTTTTCAATAGGCTAACTTTCATCTACAAGCATATCTTGACAAAACGAATACAGATTCGTGTTAATTATATTATTACTAACATTTTGGATATTCTAACTTATATTTTAGTGCTTGCTACGAAAACTTATCATTAGATATTCTTTTCTTACTTTACTTCTTCACTTTTCAATAGGCTAACTTTCATCTACAAGCATATCTTGACAAAACGAATACAGATTCGTGTTAATTATATTATTACTAACATTTTGGATATTCTAACTTATATTTTAGTGCTTGCTACGAAAACTTATCATTAGATATTCTTTTCTTACTTTACTTCTTCACTTTTCAATAGGCTAACTTTCATCTACAAGCATATCTTGACAAAACGAATACAGATTCGTGTTAATTATATTATTACTAACATTTTGGATATTCTAACTTATATTTTAGTGCTTGCTACGAAAACTTATCATTAGATATTCTTTTCTTACTTTACTTCTTCACTTTTCAATAGGCTAACTTTCATCTACAAGCATATCTTGACAAAACGAATACAGATTCGTGTTAATTATATTATTACTAACATTTTGGATATTCTAACTTATATTTTAGTGCTTGCTACGAAAACTTATCATTAGATATTCTTTTCTTACTTTACTTCTTCACTTTTCAATAGGCTAACTTTCATCTACAAGCATATCTAGACAAAGTGAATATAGATTCGTAATTATTATATTATTACTAACATTTTGGATATTCTAACTTATATTTTAGTGCTTGCTACGAAAACTTATCATTAGATATTCTTTTCTTACTTTACTTCTTCACTTTTCAATAGGCTAACTTTCATCTACAAGCATATCTTGACAAAACGAATACAGATTCGTGTTAATTATATTATTACTAACATTTTGGATATTCTAACTTATATTTTAGTGCTTGCTACGAAAACTTATCATTAGATATTCTTTTCTTACTTTACTTCTTCACTTTTCAATAGGCTAACTTTCATCTACAAGCATATCTTGACAAAACGAATACAGATTCGTGTTAATTATATTATTACTAACATTTTGGATATTCTAACTTATATTTTAGTGCTTGCTACGAAAACTTATCATTAGATATTCTTTTCTTACTTTACTTCTTCACTTTTCAATAGGCTAACTTTCATCTACAAGCATATCTAGACAAAGTGAATATAGATTCGTAATTATTATATTATTACTAACATTTTGGATATTCTAACTTATATTTTAGTGCTTGCTACGAAAACTTATCATTAGATATTCTTTTCTTACTTTACTTCTTCACTTTTCAATAGGCTAACTTTCATCTACAAGCATATCTAGACAAAGTGAATATAGATTCGTAATTATTATATTATTACTAACATTTTGGATATTCTAACTTATATTTTAGTGCTTGCTACGAAAACTTATCATTAGATATTCTTTTCTTACTTTACTTCTTCACTTTTCAATAGGCTAACTTTCATCTACAAGCATATCTAGACAAAGTGAATATAGATTCGTAATTATTATATTATTACTAACATTTTGGATATTCTAACTTATATTTTAGTGCTTGCTACGAAAACTTATCATTAGATATTCTTTTCTTACTTTACTTCTTCACTTTTCAATAGGCTAACTTTCATCTACAAGCATATCTTGACAAAACGAATACAGATTCGTGTTAATTATATTATTACTAACATTTTGGATATTCTAACTTATATTTTAGTGCTTGCTACGAAAACTTATCATTAGATATTCTTTTCTTACTTTACTTCTTCACTTTTCAATAGGCTAACTTTCATCTACAAGCATATCTTGACAAAACGAATACAGATTCGTGTTAATTATATTATTACTAACATTTTGGATATTCTAACTTATATTTTAGTGCTTGCTACGAAAACTTATCATTAGATATTCTTTTCTTACTTTACTTCTTCACTTTTCAATAGGCTAACTTTCATCTACAAGCATATCTTGACAAAACGAATACAGATTCGTGTTAATTATATTATTACTAACATTTTGGATATTCTAACTTATATTTTAGTGCTTGCTACGAAAACTTATCATTAGATATTCTTTTCTTACTTTACTTCTTCACTTTTCAATAGGCTAACTTTCATCTACAAGCATATCTTGACAAAACGAATACAGATTCGTGTTAATTATATTATTACTAACATTTTGGATATTCTAACTTATATTTTAGTGCTTGCTACGAAAACTTATCATTAGATATTCTTTTCTTACTTTACTTCTTCACTTTTCAATAGGCTAACTTTCATCTACAAGCATATCTTGACAAAACGAATACAGATTCGTGTTAATTATATTATTACTAACATTTTGGATATTCTAACTTATATTTTAGTGCTTGCTACGAAAACTTATCATTAGATATTCTTTTCTTACTTTACTTCTTCACTTTTCAATAGGCTAACTTTCATCTACAAGCATATCTAGACAAAGTGAATATAGATTCGTAATTATTATATTATTACTAACATTTTGGATATTCTAACTTATATTTTAGTGCTTGCTACGAAAACTTATCATTAGATATTCTTTTCTTACTTTACTTCTTCACTTTTCAATAGGCTAACTTTCATCTACAAGCATATCTAGACAAAGTGAATATAGATTCGTAATTATTATATTATTACTAACATTTTGGATATTCTAACTTATATTTTAGTGCTTGCTACGAAAACTTATCATTAGATATTCTTTTCTTACTTTACTTCTTCACTTTTCAATAGGCTAACTTTCATCTACAAGCATATCTTGACAAAACGAATACAGATTCGTGTTAATTATATTATTACTAACATTTTGGATATTCTAACTTATATTTTAGTGCTTGCTACGAAAACTTATCATTAGATATTCTTTTCTTACTTTACTTCTTCACTTTTCAATAGGCTAACTTTCATCTACAAGCATATCTTGACAAAACGAATACAGATTCGTGTTAATTATATTATTACTAACATTTTGGATATTCTAACTTATATTTTAGTGCTTGCTACGAAAACTTATCATTAGATATTCTTTTCTTACTTTACTTCTTCACTTTTCAATAGGCTAACTTTCATCTACAAGCATATCTTGACAAAACGAATACAGATTCGTGTTAATTATATTATTACTAACATTTTGGATATTCTAACTTATATTTTAGTGCTTGCTACGAAAACTTATCATTAGATATTCTTTTCTTACTTTACTTCTTCACTTTTCAATAGGCTAACTTTCATCTACAAGCATATCTAGACAAAGTGAATATAGATTCGTAATTATTATATTATTACACATTTTGGATATTCTAACTTATATTTTAGTGCTTGCTACGAAAACTTATCATTAGATATTCTTTTCTTACTTTACTTCTTCACTTTTCAATAGGCTAACTTTCATCTACAAGCATATCTAGACAAAGTGAATATAGATTCGTAATTATTATATTATTACTAACATTTTGGATATTCTAACTTATATTTTAGTGCTTGCTACGAAAACTTATCATTAGATATTCTTTTCTTACTTTACTTCTTCACTTTTCAATAGGCTAACTTTCATCTACAAGCATATCTTGACAAAACGAATACAGATTCGTGTTAATTATATTATTACTAACATTTTGGATATTCTAACTTATATTTTAGTGCTTGCTACGAAAACTTATCATTAGATATTCTTTTCTTACTTTACTTCTTCACTTTTCAATAGGCTAACTTTCATCTACAAGCATATCTTGACAAAACGAATACAGATTCGTGTTAATTATATTATTACTAACATTTTGGATATTCTAACTTATATTTTAGTGCTTGCTACGAAAACTTATCATTAGATATTCTTTTCTTACTTTACTTCTTCACTTTTCAATAGGCTAACTTTCATCTACAAGCATATCTTGACAAAACGAATACAGATTCGTACAGATTCGTGTTAATTATATATTATTACTAACATTTTGGATATTCTAACTTATATTTTAGTGCTTGCTACGAAAACTTATCATTAGATATTCTTTTCTTACTTTACTTCTTCACTTTTCAATAGGCTAACTTTCATCTACAAGCATATCTTGACAAAACGAATACAGATTCGTGTTAATTATATTATTACTAACATTTTGGATATTCTAACTTATATTTTAGTGCTTGCTACGAAAACTTATCATTAGATATTCTTTTCTTACTTTACTTCTTCACTTTTCAATAGGCTAACTTTCATCTACAAGCATATCTTGACAAAACGAATACAGATTCGTGTTAATTATATTATTACTAACATTTTGGATATTCTAACTTATATTTTAGTGCTTGCTACGAAAACTTATCATTAGATATTCTTTTCTTACTTTACTTCTTCACTTTTCAATAGGCTAACTTTCATCTACAAGCATATCTTGACAAAACGAATACAGATTCGTGTTAATTATATTATTACTAACATTTTGGATATTCTAACTTATATTTTAGTGCTTGCTACGAAAACTTATCATTAGATATTCTTTTCTTACTTTACTTCTTCACTTTTCAATAGGCTAACTTTCATCTACAAGCATATCTTGACAAAACGAATACAGATTCGTGTTAATTATATTATTACTAACATTTTGGATATTCTAACTTATATTTTAGTGCTTGCTACGAAAACTTATCATTAGATATTCTTTTCTTACTTTACTTCTTCACTTTTCAATAGGCTAACTTTCATCTACAAGCATATCTAGACAAAGTGAATATAGATTCGTAATTATTATATTATTACTAACATTTTGGATATTCTAACTTATATTTTAGTGCTTGCTACGAAAACTTATCATTAGATATTCTTTTCTTACTTTACTTCTTCACTTTTCAATAGGCTAACTTTCATCTACAAGCATATCTAGACAAAGTGAATATAGATTCGTAATTATTATATTATTACTAACATTTTGGATATTCTAACTTATATTTTAGTGCTTGCTACGAAAACTTATCATTAGATATTCTTTTCTTACTTTACTTCTTCACTTTTCAATAGGCTAACTTTCATCTACAAGCATATCTTGACAAAACGAATACAGATTCGTGTTAATTATATTATTACTAACATTTTGGATATTCTAACTTATATTTTAGTGCTTGCTACGAAAACTTATCATTAGATATTCTTTTCTTACTTTACTTCTTCACTTTTCAATAGGCTAACTTTCATCTACAAGCATATCTTGACAAAACGAATACAGATTCGTGTTAATTATATTATTACTAACATTTTGGATATTCTAACTTATATTTTAGTGCTTGCTACGAAAACTTATCATTAGATATTCTTTTCTTACTTTACTTCTTCACTTTTCAATAGGCTAACTTTCATCTACAAGCATATCTTGACAAAACGAATACAGATTCGTGTTAATTATATTATTACTAACATTTTGGATATTCTAACTTATATTTTAGTGCTTGCTACGAAAACTTATCATTAGATATTCTTTTCTTACTTTACTTCTTCACTTTTCAATAGGCTAACTTTCATCTACAAGCATATCTAGACAAAGTGAATATAGATTCGTAATTATTATATTATTACTAACATTTTGGATATTCTAACTTATATTTTAGTGCTTGCTACGAAAACTTATCATTAGATATTCTTTTCTTACTTTACTTCTTCACTTTTCAATAGGCTAACTTTCATCTACAAGCATATCTAGACAAAGTGAATATAGATTCGTAATTATTATATTATTACTAACATTTTGGATATTCTAACTTATATTTTAGTGCTTGCTACGAAAACTTATCATTAGATATTCTTTTCTTACTTTACTTCTTCACTTTTCAATAGGCTAACTTTCATCTACAAGCATATCTTGACAAAACGAATACAGATTCGTGTTAATTATATTATTACTAACATTTTGGATATTCTAACTTATATTTTAGTGCTTGCTACGAAAACTTATCATTAGATATTCTTTTCTTACTTTACTTCTTCACTTTTCAATAGGCTAACTTTCATCTACAAGCATATCTTGACAAAACGAATACAGATTCGTGTTAATTATATTATTACTAACATTTTGGATATTCTAACTTATATTTTAGTGCTTGCTACGAAAACTTATCATTAGATATTCTTTTCTTACTTTACTTCTTCACTTTTCAATAGGCTAACTTTCATCTACAAGCATATCTAGACAAAGTGAATATAGATTCGTAATTATTATATTATTACTAACATTTTGGATATTCTAACTTATATTTTAGTGCTTGCTACGAAAACTTATCATTAGATATTCTTTTCTTACTTTACTTCTTCACTTTTCAATAGGCTAACTTTCATCTACAAGCATATCTTGACAAAACGAATACAGATTCGTGTTAATTATATTATTACTAACATTTTGGATATTCTAACTTATATTTTAGTGCTTGCTACGAAAACTTATCATTAGATATTCTTTTCTTACTTTACTTCTTCACTTTTCAATAGGCTAACTTTCATCTACAAGCATATCTTGACAAAACGAATACAGATTCGTGTTAATTATATTATTACTAACATTTTGGATATTCTAACTTATATTTTAGTGCTTGCTACGAAAACTTATCATTAGATATTCTTTTCTTACTTTACTTCTTCACTTTTCAATAGGCTAACTTTCATCTACAAGCATATCTAGACAAACTGAATACAGATTCGTAATTATTATATTATTACTAACATTTTGGATATTCTAACTTATATTTTAGTGCTTGCTACGAAAACTTATCATTAGATATTCTTTTCTTACTTTACTTCTTCACTTTTCAATAGGCTAACTTTCATCTACAAGCATATCTTGACAAAACGAATACAGATTCGTGTTAATTATATTATTACTAACATTTTGGATATTCTAACTTATATTTTAGTGCTTGCTACGAAAACTTATCATTAGATATTCTTTTCTTACTTTACTTCTTCACTTTTCAATAGGCTAACTTTCATCTACAAGCATATCTTGACAAAACGAATACAGATTCGTGTTAATTATATTATTACTAACATTTTGGATATTCTAACTTATATTTTAGTGCTTGCTACGAAAACTTATCATTAGATATTCTTTTCTTACTTTACTTCTTCACTTTTCAATAGGCTAACTTTCATCTACAAGCATATCTTGACAAAACGAATACAGATTCGTGTTAATTATATTATTACTAACATTTTGGATATTCTAACTTATATTTTAGTGCTTGCTACGAAAACTTATCATTAGATATTCTTTTCTTACTTTACTTCTTCACTTTTCAATAGGCTAACTTTCATCTACAAGCATATCTTGACAAAACGAATACAGATTCGTGTTAATTATATTATTACTAACATTTTGGATATTCTAACTTATATTTTAGTGCTTGCTACGAAAACTTATCATTAGATATTCTTTTCTTACTTTACTTCTTCACTTTTCAATAGGCTAACTTTCATCTACAAGCATATCTAGACAAAGTGAATATAGATTCGTAATTATTATATTATTACTAACATTTTGGATATTCTAACTTATATTTTAGTGCTTGCTACGAAAACTTATCATTAGATATTCTTTTCTTACTTTACTTCTTCACTTTTCAATAGGCTAACTTTCATCTACAAGCATATCTTGACAAAACGAATACAGATTCGTGTTAATTATATTATTACTAACATTTTGGATATTCTAACTTATATTTTAGTGCTTGCTACGAAAACTTATCATTAGATATTCTTTTCTTACTTTACTTCTTCACTTTTCAATAGGCTAACTTTCATCTACAAGCATATCTAGACAAAGTGAATATAGATTCGTAATTATTATATTATTACTAACATTTTGGATATTCTAACTTATATTTTAGTGCTTGCTACGAAAACTTATCATTAGATATTCTTTTCTTACTTTACTTCTTCACTTTTCAATAGGCTAACTTTCATCTACAAGCATATCTTGACAAAACGAATACAGATTCGTGTTAATTATATTATTACTAACATTTTGGATATTCTAACTTATATTTTAGTGCTTGCTACGAAAACTTATCATTAGATATTCTTTTCTTACTTTACTTCTTCACTTTTCAATAGGCTAACTTTCATCTACAAGCATATCTTGACAAAACGAATACAGATTCGTGTTAATTATATTATTACTAACATTTTGGATATTCTAACTTATATTTTAGTGCTTGCTACGAAAACTTATCATTAGATATTCTTTTCTTACTTTACTTCTTCACTTTTCAATAGGCTAACTTTCATCTACAAGCATATCTAGACAAAGTGAATATAGATTCGTAATTATTATATTATTACTAACATTTTGGATATTCTAACTTATATATCTAGACAAAGTGAATATAGATTCGTAATTATTATATTATTACTAACATTTTGGATATTCTAACTTATATTTTAGTGCTTGCTACGAAAACTTATCATTAGATATTCTTTTCTTACTTTACTTCTTCACTTTTCAATAGGCTAACTTTCATCTACAAGCATATCTTGACAAAACGAATACAGATTCGTGTTAATTATATTATTACTAACATTTTGGATATTCTAACTTATATTTTAGTGCTTGCTACGAAAACTTATCATTAGATATTCTTTTCTTACTTTACTTCTTCACTTTTCAATAGGCTAACTTTCATCTACAAGCATATCTTGACAAAACGAATACAGATTCGTGTTAATTATATTATTACTAACATTTTGGATATTCTAACTTATATTTTAGTGCTTGCTACGAAAACTTATCATTAGATATTCTTTTCTTACTTTACTTCTTCACTTTTCTAAATATTTATTACTTCACAAAGCATACTCCTTAAAACTGAAATTCTATCTTCTTTTCTTACTTTACTTCTTCACTTTTCATAGGCTAACTTTCATCTACAAGCATATCTTGACAAAACGAATACAGATTCGTGTTAATTATATTATTACTAACATTTTGGATATTCTAACTTATATTTTAGTGCTTGCTACGAAAACTTATCATTAGATATACTTTTCTTTCTTTACTTCTTCACTTTTCTAAATATTTATTACTTCACAAAGCATACTCCTTAAAACTGAAATTCTATCTTCTTTTCTTACTTTACTTCTTCACTTTTCAATAGGCTAACTTTCATCTACAAGCATATCTTGACAAAACGAATACAGATTCGTGTTAATTATATTATTACTAACATTTTGGATATTCTAACTTATATTTTAGTGCTTGCTACGAAAACTTATCATTAGATATACTTTTCTTTCTTTACTTCTTCACTTTTCTAAATATTTATTACTTCACAAAGCATACTCCTTAAAACTGAAATTCTATCTTCTTTTCTTACTTTACTTCTTCACTTTTCAATAGGCTAACTTTCATCTACAAGCATATCTTGACAAAACGAATACAGATTCGTGTTAATTATATTATTACTAACATTTTGGATATTCTAACTTATATTTTAGTGCTTGCTACGAAAACTTATCATTAGATATTCTTTTCTTACTTTACTTCTTCACTTTTCAATAGGCTAACTTTCATCTACAAGCATATCTTGACAAAACGAATACAGATTCGTGTTAATTATATTATTACTAACATTTTGGATATTCTAACTTATATTTTAGTGCTTGCTACGAAAACTTATCATTAGATATTCTTTTCTTACTTTACTTCTTCACTTTTCAATAGGCTAACTTTCATCTACAAGCATATCTAGACAAAGTGAATATAGATTCGTAATTATTATATTATTACTAACATTTTGGATATTCTAACTTATATTTTAGTGCTTGCTACGAAAACTTATCATTAGATATTCTTTTCTTACTTTACTTCTTCACTTTTCAATAGGCTAACTTTCATCTACAAGCATATCTTGACAAAACGAATACAGATTCGTGTTAATTATATTATTACTAACATTTTGGATATTCTAACTTATATTTTAGTGCTTGCTACGAAAACTTATCATTAGATATTCTTTTCTTACTTTACTTCTTCACTTTTCAATAGGCTAACTTTCATCTACAAGCATATCTTGACAAAACGAATACAGATTCGTGTTAATTATATTATTACTAACATTTTGGATATTCTAACTTATATTTTAGTGCTTGCTACGAAAACTTATCATTAGATATTCTTTTCTTACTTTACTTCTTCACTTTTCAATAGGCTAACTTTCATCTACAAGCATATCTTGACAAAACGAATACAGATTCGTGTTAATTATATTATTACTAACATTTTGGATATTCTAACTTATATTTTAGTGCTTGCTACGAAAACTTATCATTAGATATTCTTTTCTTACTTTACTTCTTCACTTTTCAATAGGCTAACTTTCATCTACAAGCATATCTAGACAAAGTGAATATAGATTCGTAATTATTATATTATTACTAACATTTTGGATATTCTAACTTATATTTTAGTGCTTGCTACGAAAACTTATCATTAGATATTCTTTTCTTACTTTACTTCTTCACTTTTCAATAGGCTAACTTTCATCTACAAGCATATCTTGACAAAACGAATACAGATTCGTGTTAATTATATTATTACTAACATTTTGGATATTCTAACTTATATTTTAGTGCTTGCTACGAAAACTTATCATTAGATATTCTTTTCTTACTTTACTTCTTCACTTTTCAATAGGCTAACTTTCATCTACAAGCATATCTTGACAAAACGAATACAGATTCGTGTTAATTATATTATTACTAACATTTTGGATATTCTAACTTATATTTTAGTGCTTGCTACGAAAACTTATCATTAGATATTCTTTTCTTACTTTACTTCTTCACTTTTCTAAATATTTATTACTTCACAAAGCATACTCCTTAAAACTGAAATTCTATCTTCTTTTCTTACTTTACTTCTTCACTTTTCATAGGCTAACTTTCATCTACAAGCATATCTTGACAAAACGAATACAGATTCGTGTTAATTATATTATTACTAACATTTTGGATATTCTAACTTATATTTTAGTGCTTGCTACGAAAACTTATCATTAGATATACTTTTCTTTCTTTACTTCTTCACTTTTCTAAATATTTATTACTTCACAAAGCATACTCCTTAAAACTGAAATTCTATCTTCTTTTCTTACTTTACTTCTTCACTTTTCAATAGGCTAACTTTCATCTACAAGCATATCTAGACAAAGTGAATATAGATTCGTAATTATTATATTATTACTAACATTTTGGATATTCTAACTTATATTTTAGTGCTTGCTACGAAAACTTATCATTAGATATTCTTTTCTTACTTTACTTCTTCACTTTTCAATAGGCTAACTTTCATCTACAAGCATATCTTGACAAAACGAATACAGATTCGTGTTAATTATATTATTACTAACATTTTGGATATTCTAACTTATATTTTAGTGCTTGCTACGAAAACTTATCATTAGATATTCTTTTCTTACTTTACTTCTTCACTTTTCATAGGCTAACTTTCATCTACAAGCATATCTTGACAAAACGAATACAGATTCGTGTTAATTATATTATTACTAACATTTTGGATATTCTAACTTATATTTTAGTGCTTGCTACGAAAACTTATCATTAGATATTCTTTTCTTACTTTACTTCTTCACTTTTCTAAATATTTATTACTTCACAAAGCATACTCCTTAAAACTGAAATTCTATCTTCTTTTCTTACTTTACTTCTTCACTTTTCATAGGCTAACTTTCATCTACAAGCATATCTTGACAAAACGAATACAGATTCGTGTTAATTATATTATTACTAACATTTTGGATATTCTAACTTATATTTTAGTGCTTGCTACGAAAACTTATCATTAGATATACTTTTCTTTCTTTACTTCTTCACTTTTCTAAATATTTATTACTTCACAAAGCATACTCCTTAAAACTGAAATTCTATCTTCTTTTCTTACTTTACTTCTTCACTTTTCAATAGGCTAACTTTCATCTACAAGCATATCTTGACAAAACGAATACAGATTCGTGTTAATTATATTATTACTAACATTTTGGATATTCTAACTTATATTTTAGTGCTTGCTACGAAAACTTATCATTAGATATTCTTTTCTTACTTTACTTCTTCACTTTTCAATAGGCTAACTTTCATCTACAAGCATATCTAGACAAAGTGAATATAGATTCGTAATTATTATATTATTACTAACATTTTGGATATTCTAACTTATATTTTAGTGCTTGCTACGAAAACTTATCATTAGATATTCTTTTCTTACTTTACTTCTTCACTTTTCAATAGGCTAACTTTCATCTACAAGCATATCTAGACAAAGTGAATATAGATTCGTAATTATTATATTATTACTAACATTTTGGATATTCTAACTTATATTTTAGTGCTTGCTACGAAAACTTATCATTAGATATTCTTTTCTTACTTTACTTCTTCACTTTTCAATAGGCTAACTTTCATCTACAAGCATATCTTGACAAAACGAATACAGATTCGTGTTAATTATATTATTACTAACATTTTGGATATTCTAACTTATATTTTAGTGCTTGCTACGAAAACTTATCATTAGATATTCTTTTCTTACTTTACTTCTTCACTTTTCAATAGGCTAACTTTCATCTACAAGCATATCTAGACAAAGTGAATATAGATTCGTAATTATTATATTATTACTAACATTTTGGATATTCTAACTTATATTTTAGTGCTTGCTACGAAAACTTATCATTAGATATTCTTTTCTTACTTTACTTCTTCACTTTTCTAAATATTTATTACTTCACAAAGCATACTCCTTAAAACTGAAATTCTATCTTCTTTTCTTACTTTACTTCTTCACTTTTCATAGGCTAACTTTCATCTACAAGCATATCTTGACAAAACGAATACAGATTCGTGTTAATTATATTATTACTAACATTTTGGATATTCTAACTTATATTTTAGTGCTTGCTACGAAAACTTATCATTAGATATACTTTTCTTTCTTTACTTCTTCACTTTTCTAAATATTTATTACTTCACAAAGCATACTCCTTAAAACTGAAATTCTATCTTCTTTTCTTACTTTACTTCTTCACTTTTCATAGGCTAACTTTCATCTACAAGCATATCTTGACAAAACGAATACAGATTCGTGTTAATTATATTATTACTAACATTTTGGATATTCTAACTTATATTTTAGTGCTTGCTACGAAAACTTATCATTAGATATACTTTTCTTTCTTTACTTCTTCACTTTTCAATAGGCTAACTTTCATCTACAAGCATATCTTGACAAAACGAATACAGATTCGTGTTAATTATATTATTACTAACATTTTGGATATTCTAACTTATATTTTAGTGCTTGCTACGAAAACTTATCATTAGATATTCTTTTCTTACTTTACTTCTTCACTTTTCAATAGGCTAACTTTCATCTACAAGCATATCTTGACAAAACGAATACAGATTCGTGTTAATTATATTATTACTAACATTTTGGATATTCTAACTTATATTTTAGTGCTTGCTACGAAAACTTATCATTAGATATACTTTTCTTTCTTTACTTCTTCACTTTTCAATAGGCTAACTTTCATCTACAAGCATATCTTGACAAAACGAATACAGATTCGTGTTAATTATATTATTACTAACATTTTGGATATTCTAACTTATATTTTAGTGCTTGCTACGAAAACTTATCATTAGATATTCTTTTCTTACTTTACTTCTTCACTTTTCTAAATATTTATTACTTCACAAAGCATACTCCTTAAAACTGAAATTCTATCTTCTTTTCTTACTTTACTTCTTCACTTTTCATAGGCTAACTTTCATCTACAAGCATATCTTGACAAAACGAATACAGATTCGTGTTAATTATATTATTACTAACATTTTGGATATTCTAACTTATATTTTAGTGCTTGCTACGAAAACTTATCATTAGATATACTTTTCTTTCTTTACTTCTTCACTTTTCTAAATATTTATTACTTCACAAAGCATACTCCTTAAAACTGAAATTCTATCTTCTTTTCTTACTTTACTTCTTCACTTTTCAATAGGCTAACTTTCATCTACAAGCATATCTAGACAAAGTGAATATAGATTCGTAATTATTATATTATTACTAACATTTTGGATATTCTAACTTATATTTTAGTGCTTGCTACGAAAACTTATCATTAGATATTCTTTTCTTACTTTACTTCTTCACTTTTCAATAGGCTAACTTTCATCTACAAGCATATCTTGACAAAACGAATACAGATTCGTGTTAATTATATTATTACTAACATTTTGGATATTCTAACTTATATTTTAGTGCTTGCTACGAAAACTTATCATTAGATATTCTTTTCTTACTTTACTTCTTCACTTTTCAATAGGCTAACTTTCATCTACAAGCATATCTAGACAAAGTGAATATAGATTCGTAATTATTATATTATTACTAACATTTTGGATATTCTAACTTATATTTTAGTGCTTGCTACGAAAACTTATCATTAGATATTCTTTTCTTACTTTACTTCTTCACTTTTCTAAATATTTATTACTTCACAAAGCATACTCCTTAAAACTGAAATTCTATCTTCTTTTCTTACTTTACTTCTTCACTTTTCATAGGCTAACTTTCATCTACAAGCATATCTTGACAAAACGAATACAGATTCGTGTTAATTATATTATTACTAACATTTTGGATATTCTAACTTATATTTTAGTGCTTGCTACGAAAACTTATCATTAGATATACTTTTCTTTCTTTACTTCTTCACTTTTCTAAATATTTATTACTTCACAAAGCATACTCCTTAAAACTGAAATTCTATCTTCTTTTCTTACTTTACTTCTTCACTTTTCATAGGCTAACTTTCATCTACAAGCATATCTTGACAAAACGAATACAGATTCGTGTTAATTATATTATTACTAACATTTTGGATATTCTAACTTATATTTTAGTGCTTGCTACGAAAACTTATCATTAGATATACTTTTCTTTCTTTACTTCTTCACTTTTCTAAATATTTATTACTTCACAAAGCATACTCCTTAAAACTGAAATTCTATCTTCTTTTCTTACTTTACTTCTTCACTTTTCAATAGGCTAACTTTCATCTACAAGCATATCTTGACAAAACGAATACAGATTCGTGTTAATTATATTATTACTAACATTTTGGATATTCTAACTTATATTTTAGTGCTTGCTACGAAAACTTATCATTAGATATTCTTTTCTTACTTTACTTCTTCACTTTTCAATAGGCTAACTTTCATCTACAAGCATATCTTGACAAACTGAATACAGATTCGTAATTATTATATTATTACTAACATTTTGGATATTCTAACTTATATTTTAGTGCTTGCTACGAAAACTTATCATTAGATATTCTTTTCTTACTTTACTTCTTCACTTTTCAATAGGCTAACTTTCATCTACAAGCA
>CAMPDV010006504.1:0-20978 GCA_946699065.1 Loxodes magnus
TTACTTCTTCACTTTTCAAAATACTTATTACTTCTCAAAGCATACTCCTTAAAACTGAAATTCTATCTTCTTTTCTTACTTTACTTCTTCACTTTTCAAAATACTTATTACTTCTCAAAGCATACTCCTTAAAACTGAAATTCTATCTTCTTTTCTTACTTTACTTCTTCACTTTTCAAAATACTTATTACTTCTCAAAGCATACTCCTTAAAACTGAAATTCTATCTTCTTTTCTTACTTTACTTCTTCACTTTATAAATACTTATTACTTCTCAAAGCATACTCCTTAAAACTGAAATTCTATCTTCTTTTCTTACTTTACTTCTTCACTTTCTAAATACTTATTACTTCTCAAAGCATACTCCTTAAAACTGAAATTCTATCTTCTTTTCTTACTTTACTTCTTCACTTTTCTAAATACTTATTACTTCTCAAAGCATACTCCTTAAAACTGAAATTCTATCTTCTTTTCTTACTTTACTTCTTCACTTTTCAAAATACTTATTACTTCTCAAAGCATACTCCTTAAAACTGAAATTCTATCTTCTTTTCTTACTTTACTTCTTCACTTTTCAAAATACTTATTACTTCTCAAAGCATACTCCTTAAAACTGAAATTCTATCTTCTTTTCTTACTTTACTTCTTCACTTTTCAAAATACTTATTACTTCTCAAAGCATACTCCTTAAAACTGAAATTCTATCTTCTTTTCTTACTTTACTTCTTCACTTTTCAAAATACTTATTACTTCTCAAAGCATACTCCTTAAAACTGAAATTCTATCTTCTTTTCTTACTTTACTTCTTCACTTTATAAATACTTATTACTTCTCAAAGCATACTCCTTAAAACTGAAATTCTATCTTCTTTTCTTACTTTACTTATTCACTTTTCAAAATACTTATTACTTCTCAAAGCATACTCCTTAAAACTGAAATTCTATCTTCTTTTCTTACTTTACTTCTTCACTTTTCAAAATACTTATTACTTCTCAAAGCATACTCCTTAAAACTGAAATTCTATCTTCTTTTCTTACTTTACTTCTTCACTTTCTAAATACTTATTACTTCTCAAAGCATACTCCTTAAAACTGAAATTCTATCTTCTTTTCTTACTTTACTTCTTCACTTTTCAAAATACTAACTTTCATCTACAAGCATACTCCTTAAAACTGAAATTCTATCTTCTTTTCTTACTTTACTTCTTCACTTTATAAAAACTTATTACTTCTCAAAGCATACTCCTTAAAACTGAAATTCTATCTTCTTTTCTTACTTTACTTCTTCACTTTTCAAAATACTTATTACTTCTCAAAGCATACTCCTTAAAACTGAAATTCTATCTTCTTTTCTTACTTTACTTCTTCACTTTTCAAAATACTTATTACTTCTCAAAGCATACTCCTTAAAACTGAAATTCTATCTTCTTTTCTTACTTTACTTCTTCACTTTTCAAAATACTTATTACTTCTCAAAGCATACTCCTTAAAACTGAAATTCTATCTTCTTTTCTTACTTTACTTCTTCACTTTTCAAAATACTAACTTTCATCTACAAGCATACTCCTTAAAACTGAAATTCTATCTTCTTTTCTTACTTTACTTCTTCACTTTTCAAAATACTTATTACTTCTCAAAGCATACTCCTTAAAACTGAAATTCTATCTTCTTTTCTTACTTTACTTCTTCACTTTTCAAAATACTTATTACTTCTCAAAGCATACTCCTTAAAACTGAAATTCTATCTTCTTTTCTTACTTTACTTATTCACTTTATAAAAACTTATTACTTCTCAAAGCATACTCCTTAAAACTGAAATTCTATCTTCTTTTCTTACTTTACTTCTTCACTTTCTAAATACTTATTACTTCTCAAAGCATACTCCTTAAAACTGAAATTCTATCTTCTTTTCTTACTTTACTTCTTCACTTTTCAAAATACTTATTACTTCTCAAAGCATACTCCTTAAAACTGAAATTCTATCTTCTTTTCTTACTTTACTTCTTCACTTTTCAAAATACTTATTACTTCTCAAAGCATACTCCTTAAAACTGAAATTCTATCTTCTTTTCTTACTTTACTTCTTCACTTTTCAAAATACTAACTTTCATCTACAAGCATACTCCTTAAAACTGAAATTCTATCTTCTTTTCTTACTTTACTTCTTCACTTTTCAAAATACTTATTACTTCTCAAAGCATACTCCTTAAAACTGAAATTCTATCTTCTTTTCTTACTTTACTTCTTCACTTTTCTAAATACTTATTACTTCTCAAAGCATACTCCTTAAAACTGAAATTCTATCTTCTTTTCTTACTTTACTTCTTCACTTTTCAAAATACTTATTACTTCTCAAAGCATACTCCTTAAAACTGAAATTCTATCTTCTTTTCTTACTTTACTTATTCACTTTTCAAAATACTTATTACTTCTCAAAGCATACTCCTTAAAACTGAAATTCTATCTTCTTTTCTTACTTTACTTCTTCACTTTTCAAAATACTTATTACTTCTCAAAGCATACTCCTTAAAACTGAAATTCTATCTTCTTTTCTTACTTTACTTCTTCACTTTCTAAATACTTATTACTTCTCAAAGCATACTCCTTAAAACTGAAATTCTATCTTCTTTTCTTACTTTACTTCTTCACTTTTCAAAATACTTATTACTTCTCAAAGCATACTCCTTAAAACTGAAATTCTATCTTCTTTTCTTACTTTACTTCTTCACTTTTCAAAATACTTATTACTTCTCAAAGCATACTCCTTAAAACTGAAATTCTATCTTCTTTTCTTACTTTACTTCTTCACTTTTCAAAATACTTATTACTTCTCAAAGCATACTCCTTAAAACTGAAATTCTATCTTCTTTTCTTACTTTACTTATTCACTTTCCAAAATACTTATTACTTCTCAAAGCATACTCCTTAAAACTGAAATTCTATCTTCTTTTCTTACTTTACTTATTCACTTTTCAAAATACTTATTACTTCTCAAAGCATACTCCTTAAAACTGAAATTCTATCTTCTTTTCTTACTTTACTTCTTCACTTTTCAAAATACTAACTTTCATCTACAAGCATACTCCTTAAAACTGAAATTCTATCTTCTTTTCTTACTTTACTTCTTCACTTTTCAAAATACTTATTACTTCTCAAAGCATACTCCTTAAAACTGAAATTCTATCTTCTTTTCTTACTTTACTTCTTCACTTTTCAAAATACTTATTACTTCTCAAAGCATACTCCTTAAAACTGAAATTCTATCTTCTTTTCTTACTTTACTTCTTCACTTTCTAAATACTTATTACTTCTCAAAGCATACTCCTTAAAACTGAAATTCTATCTTCTTTTCTTACTTTACTTCTTCACTTTCTAAATACTTATTACTTCTCAAAGCATACTCCTTAAAACTGAAATTCTATCTTCTTTTCTTACTTTACTTCTTCACTTTTCAAAATACTTATTACTTCTCAAAGCATACTCCTTAAAACTGAAATTCTATCTTCTTTTCTTACTTTACTTCTTCACTTTTCAAAATACTTATTACTTCTCAAAGCATACTCCTTAAAACTGAAATTCTATCTTCTTTTCTTACTTTACTTCTTCACTTTTCAAAATACTTATTACTTCTCAAAGCATACTCCTTAAAACTGAAATTCTATCTTCTTTTCTTACTTTACTTCTTCACTTTTCAAAATACTTATTACTTCTCAAAGCATACTCCTTAAAACTGAAATTCTATCTTCTTTTCTTACTTTACTTCTTCACTTTTCAAAATACTTATTACTTCTCAAAGCATACTCCTTAAAACTGAAATTCTATCTTCTTTTCTTACTTTACTTCTTCACTTTTCAAAATACTTATTACTTCTCAAAGCATACTCCTTAAAACTGAAATTCTATCTTCTTTTCTTACTTTACTTCTTCACTTTTCAAAATACTTATTACTTCTCAAAGCATACTCCTTAAAACTGAAATTCTATCTTCTTTTCTTACTTTACTTCTTCACTTTTCAAAATACTTATTACTTCTCAAAGCATACTCCTTAAAACTGAAATTCTATCTTCTTTTCTTACTTTACTTCTTCACTTTTCAAAATACTTATTACTTCTCAAAGCATACTCCTTAAAACTGAAATTCTATCTTCTTTTCTTACTTTACTTATTCACTTTCCAAAATACTTATTACTTCTCAAAGCATACTCCTTAAAACTGAAATTCTATCTTCTTTTCTTACTTTACTTATTCACTTTTCAAAATACTTATTACTTCTCAAAGCATACTCCTTAAAACTGAAATTCTATCTTCTTTTCTTACTTTACTTCTTCACTTTTCAAAATACTAACTTTCATCTACAAGCATACTCCTTAAAACTGAAATTCTATCTTCTTTTCTTACTTTACTTCTTCACTTTTCAAAATACTTATTACTTCTCAAAGCATACTCCTTAAAACTGAAATTCTATCTTCTTTTCTTACTTTACTTCTTCACTTTTCAAAATACTTATTACTTCTCAAAGCATACTCCTTAAAACTGAAATTCTATCTTCTTTTCTTACTTTACTTATTCACTTTATAAAAACTTATTACTTCTCAAAGCATACTCCTTAAAACTGAAATTCTATCTTCTTTTCTTACTTTACTTCTTCACTTTCTAAATACTTATTACTTCTCAAAGCATACTCCTTAAAACTGAAATTCTATCTTCTTTTCTTACTTTACTTCTTCACTTTTCAAAATACTTATTACTTCTCAAAGCATACTCCTTAAAACTGAAATTCTATCTTCTTTTCTTACTTTACTTCTTCACTTTTCAAAATACTTATTACTTCTCAAAGCATACTCCTTAAAACTGAAATTCTATCTTCTTTTCTTACTTTACTTCTTCACTTTTCAAAATACTTATTACTTCTCAAAGCATACTCCTTAAAACTGAAATTCTATCTTCTTTTCTTACTTTACTTCTTCACTTTTCAAAATACTTATTACTTCTCAAAAGCATACTCCTTAAAACTGAAATTCTATCTTCTTTTCTTACTTTACTTCTTCACTTTTCAAAATACTTATTACTTCTCAAAGCATACTCCTTAAAACTGAAATTCTATCTTCTTTTCTTACTTTACTTCTTCACTTTTCAAAATACTTATTACTTCTCAAAGCATACTCCTTAAAACTGAAATTCTATCTTCTTTTCTTACTTTACTTCTTCACTTTTCAAAATACTTATTACTTCTCAAAGCATACTCCTTAAAACTGAAATTCTATCTTCTTTTCTTACTTTACTTCTTCACTTTTCAAAATACTTATTACTTCTCAAAGCATACTCCTTAAAACTGAAATTCTATCTTCTTTTCTTACTTTACTTCTTCACTTTTCAAAATACTAACTTTCATCTACAAGCATACTCCTTAAAACTGAAATTCTATCTTCTTTTCTTACTTTACTTATTCACTTTCCAAAATACTTATTACTTCTCAAAGCATACTCCTTAAAACTGAAATTCTATCTTCTTTTCTTACTTTACTTATTCACTTTTCAAAATACTTATTACTTCTCAAAGCATACTCCTTAAAACTGAAATTCTATCTTCTTTTCTTACTTTACTTCTTCACTTTTCAAAATACTTATTACTTCTCAAAGCATACTCCTTAAAACTGAAATTCTATCTTCTTTTCTTACTTTACTTCTTCACTTTTCAAAATACTAACTTTCATCTACAAGCATACTCCTTAAAACTGAAATTCTATCTTCTTTTCTTACTTTACTTATTCACTTTCCAAAATACTTATTACTTCTCAAAGCATACTCCTTAAAACTGAAATTCTATCTTCTTTTCTTACTTTACTTCTTCACTTTTCAAAATACTTATTACTTCTCAAAGCATACTCCTTAAAACTGAAATTCTATCTTCTTTTCTTACTTTACTTCTTCACTTTTCAAAATACTAACTTTCATCTACAAGCATACTCCTTAAAACTGAAATTCTATCTTCTTTTCTTACTTTACTTCTTCACTTTTCAAAATACTTATTACTTCTCAAAGCATACTCCTTAAAACTGAAATTCTATCTTCTTTTCTTACTTTACTTCTTCACTTTTCAAAATACTTATTACTTCTCAAAGCATACTCCTTAAAACTGAAATTCTATCTTCTTTTCTTACTTTACTTATTCACTTTTCAAAATACTTATTACTTCTCAAAGCATACTCCTTAAAACTGAAATTCTATCTTCTTTTCTTACTTTACTTCTTCACTTTTCAAAATACTAACTTTCATCTACAAGCATACTCCTTAAAACTGAAATTCTATCTTCTTTTCTTACTTTACTTCTTCACTTTTCAAAATACTTATTACTTCTCAAAGCATACTCCTTAAAACTGAAATTCTATCTTCTTTTCTTACTTTACTTCTTCACTTTTCAAAATACTTATTACTTCTCAAAGCATACTCCTTAAAACTGAAATTCTATCTTCTTTTCTTACTTTACTTATTCACTTTTCAAAATACTTATTACTTCTCAAAGCATACTCCTTAAAACTGAAATTCTATCTTCTTTTCTTACTTTACTTATTCACTTTATAAAAACTTATTACTTCTCAAAGCATACTCCTTAAAACTGAAATTCTATCTTCTTTTCTTACTTTACTTCTTCACTTTCTAAATACTTATTACTTCTCAAAGCATACTCCTTAAAACTGAAATTCTATCTTCTTTTCTTACTTTACTTCTTCACTTTTCAAAATACTTATTACTTCTCAAAGCATACTCCTTAAAACTGAAATTCTATCTTCTTTTCTTACTTTACTTCTTCACTTTTCAAAATACTAACTTTCATCTACAAGCATACTCCTTAAAACTGAAATTCTATCTTCTTTTCTTACTTTACTTCTTCACTTTTCAAAATACTTATTACTTCTCAAAGCATACTCCTTAAAACTGAAATTCTATCTTCTTTTCTTACTTTACTTCTTCACTTTTCAAAATACTAACTTTCATCTACAAGCATACTCCTTAAAACTGAAATTCTATCTTCTTTTCTTCTTTTTCTTACTTTTTACTTCTTCAAAGCTACTCCTTAAAACTGAAATTCTATCTTCTTTTCTTACTTTACTTCTTCACTTTTCAAAATACTTATTACTTCTCAAAGCATACTCCTTAAAACTGAAATTCTATCTTCTTTTCTTACTTTACTTCTTCACTTTTCAAAATACTTATTACTTCTCAAAGCATACTCCTTAAAACTGAAATTCTATCTTCTTTTCTTACTTTACTTCTTCACTTTTCAAAATACTTATTACTTCTCAAAGCATACTCCTTAAAACTGAAATTCTATCTTCTTTTCTTACTTTACTTCTTCACTTTTCAAAATACTCATTACTTCTCAAAGCATACTCCTTAAAACTGAAATTCTATCTTCTTTTCTTACTTTACTTATTCACTTTTCAAAATACTTATTACTTCTCCTTAAAACTGATCTTCTTTTCTTAATTCTTTTATCTTCTTTTCTTAAAACTTTACTTCTTCACTTTTCTAAATACTTATTACTTCTCAAAGCATACTCCTTAAAACTGAAATTCTATCTTCTTTTCTTACTTTACTTCTTCACTTTTCAAAATACTTATTACTTCTCAAAGCATACTCCTTAAAACTGAAATTCTATCTTCTTTTCTTACTTTACTTCTTCACTTTTCAAAATACTTATTACTTCTCAAAGCATACTCCTTAAAACTGAAATTCTATCTTCTTTTCTTACTTTACTTCTTCACTTTTCAAAATACTTATTACTTCTCAAAGCATACTCCTTAAAACTGAAATTCTATCTTCTTTTCTTACTTTACTTCTTCACTTTTCAAAATACTTATTACTTCTCAAAGCATACTCCTTAAAACTGAAATTCTATCTTCTTTTCTTACTTTACTTATTCACTTTCCAAAATACTTATTACTTCTCAAAGCATACTCCTTAAAACTGAAATTCTATCTTCTTTTCTTACTTTACTTCTTCACTTTTCAAAATACTTATTACTTCTCAAAGCATACTCCTTAAAACTGAAATTCTATCTTCTTTTCTTACTTTACTTCTTCACTTTATAAATACTTATTACTTCTCAAAGCATACTCCTTAAAACTGAAATTCTATCTTCTTTTCTTACTTTACTTCTTCACTTTTCAAAATACTTATTACTTCTCAAAGCATACTCCTTAAAACTGAATCTCTATCTTCTTTTCTTACTTTACTTCTTCACTTTTCAAAATACTTATTACTTCTCAAAGCATACTCCTTAAAACTGAAATTCTATCTTCTTTTCTTACTTTACTTCTTCACTTTCTAAATACTTATTACTTCTCAAAGCATACTCCTTAAAACTGAAATTCTATCTTCTTTTCTTACTTTACTTCTTCACTTTTCAAAATACTAACTTTCATCTACAAGCATACTCCTTAAAACTGAAATTCTATCTTCTTTTCTTACTTTACTTCTTCACTTTTCAAAATACTTATTACTTCTCAAAGCATACTCCTTAAAACTGAAATTCTATCTTCTTTTCTTACTTTACTTCTTCACTTTTCAAAATACTTATTACTTCTCAAAGCATACTCCTTAAAACTGAAATTCTATCTTCTTTTCTTACTTTACTTCTTCACTTTTCAAAATACTTATTACTTCTCAAAGCATACTCCTTAAAACTGAAATTCTATCTTCTTTTCTTACTTTACTTCTTCACTTTTCAAAAAACTTATTACTTCTCAAAGCATACTCCTTAAAACTGAAATTCTATCTTCTTTTCTTACTTTACTTCTTCACTTTTCAAAATACTTATTACTTCTCAAAGCATACTCCTTAAAACTGAAATTCTATCTTCTTTTCTTACTTTACTTATTCACTTTCCAAAATACTTATTACTTCTCAAAGCATACTCCTTAAAACTGAAATTCTATCTTCTTTTCTTACTTTACTTCTTCACTTTTCAAAATACTTATTACTTCTCAAAGCATACTCCTTAAAACTGAAATTCTATCTTCTTTTCTTACTTTACTTATTCACTTTTCAAAATACTTATTACTTCTCAAAGCATACTCCTTAAAACTGAAATTCTATCTTCTTTTCTTACTTTACTTATTCACTTTCCAAAATACTTATTACTTCTCAAAGCATACTCCTTAAAACTGAAATTCTATCTTCTTTTCTTACTTTACTTATTCACTTTCCAAAATACTTATTACTTCTCAAAGCATACTCCTTAAAACTGAAATTCTATCTTCTTTTCTTACTTTACTTCTTCACTTTTCAAAATACTTATTACTTCTCAAAGCATACTCCTTAAAACTGAAATTCTATCTTCTTTTCTTACTTTACTTCTTCACTTTCTAAATACTTATTACTTCTCAAAGCATACTCCTTAAAACTGAAATTCTATCTTCTTTTCTTACTTTACTTATTCACTTTCCAAAATACTTATTACTTCTCAAAGCATACTCCTTAAAACTGAAATTCTATCTTCTTTTCTTACTTTACTTCTTCACTTTTCAAAATACTTATTACTTCTCAAAGCATACTCCTTAAAACTGAAATTCTATCTTCTTTCCTTACTTTACTTCTTCACTTTTCAAAATACTTATTACTTCTCAAAGCATACTCCTTAAAACTGAAATTCTATCTTCTTTTCTTACTTTACTTCTTCACTTTCTAAATACTTATTACTTCTCAAAGCATACTCCTTAAAACTGAAATTCTATCTTCTTTTCTTACTTTACTTATTCACTTTCCAAAATACTTATTACTTCTCAAAGCATACTCCTTAAAACTGAAATTCTATCTTCTTTTCTTACTTTACTTCTTCACTTTTCAAAATACTTATTACTTCTCAAAGCATACTCCTTAAAACTGAAATTCTATCTTCTTTCCTTACTTTACTTCTTCACTTTTCAAAATACTTATTACTTCTCAAAGCATACTCCTTAAAACTGAAATTCTATCTTCTTTTCTTACTTTACTTATTCACTTTCCAAAATACTTATTACTTCTCAAAGCATACTCCTTAAAACTGAAATTCTATCTTCTTTTCTTACTTTACTTATTCACTTTCCAAAATACTTATTACTTCTCAAAGCATACTCCTTAAAACTGAAATTCTATCTTCTTTTCTTACTTTACTTCTTCACTTTTCAAAATACTTATTACTTCTCAAAGCATACTCCTTAAAACTGAAATTCTATCTTCTTTTCTTACTTTACTTCTTCACTTTCTAAATACTTATTACTTCTCAAAGCATACTCCTTAAAACTGAAATTCTATCTTCTTTTCTTACTTTACTTATTCACTTTCCAAAATACTTATTACTTCTCAAAGCATACTCCTTAAAACTGAAATTCTATCTTCTTTTCTTACTTTACTTCTTCACTTTTCAAAATACTTATTACTTCTCAAAGCATACTCCTTAAAACTGAAATTCTATCTTCTTTCCTTACTTTACTTCTTCACTTTTCAAAATACTTATTACTTCTCAAAGCATACTCCTTAAAACTGAAATTCTATCTTCTTTTCTTACTTTACTTATTCACTTTCCAAAATACTTATTACTTCTCAAAGCATACTCCTTAAAACTGAAATTCTATCTTCTTTTCTTACTTTACTTCTTCACTTTTCAAAATACTTATTACTTCTCAAAGCATACTCCTTAAAACTGAATCTCTATCTTCTTTTCTTACTTTACTTCTTCACTTTTCAAAATACTTATTACTTCTCAAAGCATACTCCTTAAAACTGAAATTCTATCTTCTTTTCTTACTTTACTTCTTCACTTTCCAAAATACTTATTACTTCTCAAAGCATACTCCTTAAAACTGAAATTCTATCTTCTTTTCTTACTTTACTTCTTCACTTTTCAAAATACTTATTACTTCTCAAAGCATACTCCTTAAAACTGAAATTCTATCTTCTTTTCTTACTTTACTTATTCACTTTCCAAAATACTTATTACTTCTCAAAGCATACTCCTTAAAACTGAAATTCTATCTTCTTTTCTTACTTTACTTCTTCACTTTTCAAAATACTTATTACTTCTCAAAGCATACTCCTTAAAACTGAAATTCTATCTTCTTTTCTTACTTTACTTCTTCACTTTTCAAAATACTTATTACTTCTCAAAGCATACTCCTTAAAACTGAAATTCTATCTTCTTTTCTTACTTTACTTCTTCACTTTTCAAAATACTTATTACTTCTCAAAGCATACTCCTTAAAACTGAAATTCTATCTTCTTTTCTTACTTTACTTCTTCACTTTTCAAAATACTTATTACTTCTCAAAGCATACTCCTTAAAACTGAAATTCTATCTTCTTTTCTTACTTTACTTCTTCACTTTTCAAAATACTTATTACTTCTCAAAGCATACTCCTTAAAACTGAAATTCTATCTTCTTTTCTTACTTTACTTCTTCACTTTTCAAAATACTTATTACTTCTCAAAGCATACTCCTTAAAACTGAAATTCTATCTTCTTTTCTTACTTTACTTCTTCACTTTTCAAAATACTTATTACTTCTCAAAGCATACTCCTTAAAACTGAAATTCTATCTTCTTTTCTTACTTTACTTATTCACTTTTCAAAATACTTATTACTTCTCAAAGCATACTCCTTAAAACTGAAATTCTATCTTCTTTTCTTACTTTACTTCTTCACTTTTCAAAATACTTATTACTTCTCAAAGCATACTCCTTAAAACTGAAATTCTATCTTCTTTTCTTACTTTACTTCTTCACTTTTCAAAAAACTTATTACTTCTCAAAGCATACTCCTTAAAACTGAAATTCTATCTTCTTTTCTTACTTTACTTCTTCACTTTTCAAAAAACTTATTACTTCTCAAAGCATACTCCTTAAAACTGAAATTCTATCTTCTTTTCTTACTTTACTTCTTCACTTTTCAAAATACTTATTACTTCTCAAAGCATACTCCTTAAAACTGAAATTCTATCTTCTTTTCTTACTTTACTTCTTCACTTTCTAAATACTTATTACTTCTCAAAGCATACTCCTTAAAACTGAAATTCTATCTTCTTTTCTTACTTTACTTATTCACTTTCTAAATACTTATTACTTCTCAAAGCATACTCCTTAAAACTGAAATTCTATCTTCTTTTCTTACTTTACTTCTTCACTTTTCAAAATACTTATTACTTCTCAAAGCATACTCCTTAAAACTGAAATTCTATCTTCTTTTCTTACTTTACTTCTTCACTTTTCAAAATACTTATTACTTCTCAAAGCATACTCCTTAAAACTGAAATTCTATCTTCTTTTCTTACTTTACTTCTTCACTTTTCAAAATACTTATTACTTCTCAAAGCATACTCCTTAAAACTGAAATTCTATCTTCTTTTCTTACTTTACTTCTTCACTTTTCAAAATACTTATTACTTCTCAAAGCATACTCCTTAAAACTGAAATTCTATCTTCTTTTCTTACTTTACTTCTTCACTTTCTAAATACTTATTACTTCTCAAAGCATACTCCTTAAAACTGAAATTCTATCTTCTTTTCTTACTTTACTTCTTCACTTTTCAAAATACTTATTACTTCTCAAAGCATACTCCTTAAAACTGAAATTCTATCTTCTTTTCTTACTTTACTTCTTCACTTTTCAAAATACTTATTACTTCTCAAAGCATACTCCTTAAAACTGAAATTCTATCTTCTTTTCTTACTTTACTTCTTCACTTTTCAAAATACTTATTACTTCTCAAAGCATACTCCTTAAAACTGAAATTCTATCTTCTTTTCTTACTTTACTTCTTCACTTTCTAAATACTTATTACTTCTCAAAGCATACTCCTTAAAACTGAAATTCTATCTTCTTTTCTTACTTTACTTATTCACTTTCCAAAATACTTATTACTTCTCAAAGCATACTCCTTAAAACTGAAATTCTATCTTCTTTTCTTACTTTACTTCTTCACTTTTCAAAATACTAACTTTCATCTACAAGCATACTCCTTAAAACTGAAATTCTATCTTCTTTTCTTACTTTACTTCTTCACTTTTCAAAATACTTATTACTTCTCAAAGCATACTCCTTAAAACTGAAATTCTATCTTCTTTTCTTACTTTACTTCTTCACTTTTCAAAATACTTATTACTTCTCAAAGCATACTCCTTAAAACTGAAATTCTATCTTCTTTTCTTACTTTACTTCTTCACTTTTCAAAATACTTATTACTTCTCAAAGCATACTCCTTAAAACTGAAATTCTATCTTCTTTTCTTACTTTACTTATTCACTTTCCAAAATACTTATTACTTCTCAAAGCATACTCCTTAAAACTGAAATTCTATCTTCTTTTCTTACTTTACTTCTTCACTTTTCAAAATACTTATTACTTCTCAAAGCATACTCCTTAAAACTGAAATTCTATCTTCTTTTCTTACTTTACTTCTTCACTTTTCAAAATACTTATTACTTCTCAAAGCATACTCCTTAAAACTGAAATTCTATCTTCTTTTCTTACTTTACTTCTTCACTTTCTAAATACTTATTACTTCTCAAAGCATACTCCTTAAAACTGAAATTCTATCTTCTTTTCTTACTTTACTTCTTCACTTTTCAAAATACTTATTACTTCTCAAAGCATACTCCTTAAAACTGAAATTCTATCTTCTTTTCTTACTTTACTTCTTCACTTTTCAAAATACTTATTACTTCTCAAAGCATACTCCTTAAAACTGAAATTCTATCTTCTTTTCTTACTTTACTTCTTCACTTTTCAAAATACTTATTACTTCTCAAAGCATACTCCTTAAAACTGAAATTCTATCTTCTTTTCTTACTTTACTTCTTCACTTTTCAAAATACTTATTACTTCTCAAAGCATACTCCTTAAAACTGAAATTCTATCTTCTTTTCTTACTTTACTTCTTCACTTTTCAAAAAACTTATTACTTCTCAAAGCATACTCCTTAAAACTGAAATTCTATCTTCTTTTCTTACTTTACTTCTTCACTTTTCAAAATACTTATTACTTCTCAAAGCATACTCCTTAAAACTGAAATTCTATCTTCTTTTCTTACTTTACTTCTTCACTTTTCAAAATACTTATTACTTCTCAAAGCATACTCCTTAAAACTGAAATTCTATCTTCTTTTCTTACTTTACTTCTTCACTTTTCAAAATACTTATTACTTCTCAAAGCATACTCCTTAAAACTGAAATTCTATCTTCTTTTCTTACTTTACTTCTTCACTTTCTAAATACTTATTACTTCTCAAAGCATACTCCTTAAAACTGAAATTCTATCTTCTTTTCTTACTTTACTTCTTCACTTTTCAAAATACTTATTACTTCTCAAAGCATACTCCTTAAAACTGAAATTCTATCTTCTTTTCTTACTTTACTTCTTCACTTTTCAAAATACTTATTACTTCTCAAAGCATACTCCTTAAAACTGAAATTCTATCTTCTTTTCTTACTTTACTTCTTCACTTTTCAAAATACTTATTACTTCTCAAAGCATACTCCTTAAAACTGAAATTCTATCTTCTTTTCTTACTTTACTTCTTCACTTTTCAAAATACTTATTACTTCTCAAAGCATACTCCTTAAAACTGAAATTCTATCTTCTTTTCTTACTTTACTTCTTCACTTTATAAAAACTTATTACTTCTCAAAGCATACTCCTTAAAACTGAAATTCTATCTTCTTTTCTTACTTTACTTCTTCACTTTTCAAAATACTTATTACTTCTCAAAGCATACTCCCTTAAAACTGAAATTCTATCTTCTTTTCTTACTTTACTTCTTCACTTTTCAAAATACTTATTACTTCTCAAAGCATACTCCTTAAAACTGAAATTCTATCTTCTTTTCTTACTTTACTTCTTCACTTTCTAAATACTTATTACTTCTCAAAGCATACTCCTTAAAACTGAAATTCTATCTTCTTTTCTTACTTTACTTATTCACTTTCTAAATACTTATTACTTCTCAAAGCATACTCCTTAAAACTGAAATTCTATCTTCTTTTCTTACTTTACTTCTTCACTTTTCAAAATACTTATTACTTCTCAAAGCATACTCCTTAAAACTGAAATTCTATCTTCTTTTCTTACTTTACTTCTTCACTTTATAAAAACTTATTACTTCTCAAAGCATACTCCTTAAAACTGAAATTCTATCTTCTTTTCTTACTTTACTTCTTCACTTTTCAAAATACTTATTACTTCTCAAAGCATACTCCTTAAAACTGAAATTCTATCTTCTTTTCTTACTTTACTTCTTCACTTTATAAAAACTTATTACTTCTCAAAGCATACTCCTTAAAACTGAAATTCTATCTTCTTTTCTTACTTTACTTCTTCACTTTTCAAAATACTTATTACTTCTCAAAGCATACTCCTTAAAACTGAAATTCTATCTTCTTTTCTTACTTTACTTCTTCACTTTTCAAAAAACTTATTACTTCTCAAAGCATACTCCTTAAAACTGAAATTCTATCTTCTTTTCTTACTTTACTTCTTCACTTTTCAAAATACTTATTACTTCTCAAAGCATACTCCTTAAAACTGAATCTCTATCTTCTTTTCTTACTTTACTTCTTCACTTTTCAAAATACTTATTACTTCTCAAAGCATACTCCTTAAAACTGAAATTCTATCTTCTTTTCTTACTTTACTTCTTCACTTTCTAAATACTTATTACTTCTCAAAGCATACTCCTTAAAACTGAAATTCTATCTTCTTTTCTTACTTTACTTCTTCACTTTTCAAAATACTTATTACTTCTCAAAGCATACTCCTTAAAACTGAAATTCTATCTTCTTTTCTTACTTTACTTCTTCACTTTTCAAAATACTTATTACTTCTCAAAGCATACTCCTTAAAACTGAAATTCTATCTTCTTTTCTTACTTTACTTCTTCACTTTTCAAAATACTTATTACTTCTCAAAGCATACTCCTTAAAACTGAAATTCTATCTTCTTTTCTTACTTTACTTCTTCACTTTTCAAAATACTTATTACTTCTCAAAGCATACTCCTTAAAACTGAAATTCTATCTTCTTTTCTTACTTTACTTATTCACTTTCCAAAATACTTATTACTTCTCAAAGCATACTCCTTAAAACTGAAATTCTATCTTCTTTTCTTACTTTACTTCTTCACTTTTCAAAATACTAACTTTCATCTACAAGCATACTCCTTAAAACTGAAATTCTATCTTCTTTTCTTACTTTACTTCTTCACTTTTCAAAATACTTATTACTTCTCAAAGCATACTCCTTAAAACTGAAATTCTATCTTCTTTTCTTACTTTACTTCTTCACTTTTCAAAATACTTATTACTTCTCAAAGCATACTCCTTAAAACTGAAATTCTATCTTCTTTTCTTACTTTACTTCTTCACTTTTCAAAATACTTATTACTTCTCAAAGCATACTCCTTAAAACTGAAATTCTATCTTCTTTTCTTACTTTACTTATTCACTTTCCAAAATACTTATTACTTCTCAAAGCATACTCCTTAAAACTGAAATTCTATCTTCTTTTCTTACTTTACTTCTTCACTTTTCAAAATACTTATTACTTCTCAAAGCATACTCCTTAAAACTGAAATTCTATCTTCTTTTCTTACTTTACTTCTTCACTTTTCAAAATACTTATTACTTCTCAAAGCAATACTCCTTAAAACTGAAATTCTATCTTCTTTTCTTACTTTACTTCTTCACTTTTCAAAATACTTATTACTTCTCAAAGCATACTCCTTAAAACTGAAATTCTATCTTCTTTTCTTACTTTACTTCTTCACTTTTCAAAATACTTATTACTTCTCAAAGCATACTCCTTAAAACTGAAATTCTATCTTCTTTTCTTACTTTACTTCTTCACTTTTCAAAAAACTTATTACTTCTCAAAGCATACTCCTTAAAACTGAAATTCTATCTTCTTTTCTTACTTTACTTCTTCACTTTTCAAAATACTTATTACTTCTCAAAGCATACTCCTTAAAACTGAAATTCTATCTTCTTTTCTTACTTTACTTCTTCACTTTTCAAAATACTTATTACTTCTCAAAGCATACTCCTTAAAACTGAAATTCTATCTTCTTTTCTTACTTTACTTATTCACTTTTCAAAATACTAACTTTCATCTACAAGCATACTCCTTAAAACTGAAATTCTATCTTCTTTTCTTACTTTACTTCTTCACTTTTCAAAATACTTATTACTTCTCAAAGCATACTCCTTAAAACTGAAATTCTATCTTCTTTTCTTACTTTACTTCTTCACTTTTCAAAATACTTATTACTTCTCAAAGCATACTCCTTAAAACTGAATCTCTATCTTCTTTTCTTACTTTATTTCTTCACTTTTCAAAATACTTATTACTTCTCAAAGCATACTCCTTAAAACTGAAATTCTATCTTCTTTTCTTACTTTACTTCTTCACTTTTCAAAAAACTTATTACTTCTCAAAGCATACTCCTTAAAACTGAAATTCTATCTTCTTTTCTTACTTTACTTCTTCACTTTTCAAAATACTTATTACTTCTCAAAGCATACTCCTTAAAACTGAAATTCTATCTTCTTTTCTTACTTTACTTCTTCACTTTTCAAAATACTTATTACTTCTCAAAGCATACTCCTTAAAACTGAATCTCTATCTTCTTTTCTTACTTTACTTCTTCACTTTTCAAAATACTTATTACTTCTCAAAGCATACTCCTTAAAACTGAAATTCTATCTTCTTTTCTTACTTTACTTCTTCACTTTCTAAATACTTATTACTTCTCAAAGCATACTCCTTAAAACTGAAATTCTATCTTCTTTTCTTACTTTACTTCTTCACTTTTCAAAATACTTATTACTTCTCAAAGCATACTCCTTAAAACTGAAATTCTATCTTCTTTTCTTACTTTACTTCTTCACTTTTCAAAATACTTATTACTTCTCAAAGCATACTCCTTAAAACTGAAATTCTATCTTCTTTTCTTACTTTACTTATTCACTTTATAAAAAACTTATTACTTCTCAAAGCATACTCCTTAAAACTGAAATTCTATCTTCTTTTCTTACTTTACTTCTTCACTTTTCAAAATACTTATTACTTCTCAAAGCATACTCCTTAAAACTGAATCTCTATCTTCTTTTCTTACTTTACTTCTTCACTTTTCAAAATACTTATTACTTCTCAAAGCATACTCCTTAAAACTGAAATTCTATCTTCTTTTCTTACTTTACTTATTCACTTTATAAAATACTTATTACTTCTCAAAGCATACTCCTTAAAACTGAAATTCTATCTTCTTTTCTTACTTTACTTCTTCACTTTTCAAAATACTTATTACTTCTCAAAGCATACTCCTTAAAACTGAAATTCTATCTTCTTTTCTTACTTTACTTCTTCACTTTTCAAAATACTTATTACTTCTCAAAGCATACTCCTTAAAACTGAAATTCTATCTTCTTTTCTTACTTTACTTATTCACTTTCCAAAATACTTATTACTTCTCAAAGCATACTCCTTAAAACTGAAATTCTATCTTCTTTTCTTACTTTACTTATTCACTTTATAAAAACTTATTACTTCTCAAAGCATACTCCTTAAAACTGAAATTCTATCTTCTTTTCTTACTTTACTTATTCACTTTCCAAAATACTTATTACTTCTCAAAGCATACTCCTTAAAACTGAAATTCTATCTTCTTTTCTTACTTTACTTATTCACTTTCCAAAATACTTATTACTTCTCAAAGCATACTCCTTAAAACTGAAATTCTATCTTCTTTTCTTACTTTACTTATTCACTTTCCAAAATACTTATTACTTCTCAAAGCATACTCCTTAAAACTGAAATTCTATCTTCTTTTCTTACTTTACTTCTTCACTTTTCAAAATACTTATTACTTCTCAAAGCATACTCCTTAAAACTGAAATTCTATCTTCTTTTCTTACTTTACTTCTTCACTTTTCAAAATACTTATTACTTCTCAAAGCATACTCCTTAAAACTGAAATTCTATCTTCTTTTCTTACTTTACTTCTTCACTTTTCAAAATACTTATTACTTCTCAAAGCATACTCCTTAAAACTGAAATTCTATCTTCTTTTCTTACTTTACTTCTTCACTTTTCAAAATACTTATTACTTCTCAAAGCATACTCCTTAAAACTGAAATTCTATCTTCTTTTCTTACTTTACTTCTTCAATTTTCTAAATACTTATTACTTCTCAAAGCATACTCCTTAAAACTGAAATTCTATCTTCTTTTCTTACTTTACTTCTTCACTTTTCAAAATACTTATTACTTCTCAAAGCATACTCCTTAAAACTGAAATTCTATCTTCTTTTCTTACTTTACTTCTTCACTTTTCAAAAAACTTATTACTTCTCAAAGCATACTCCTTAAAACTGAAATTCTATCTTCTTTTCTTACTTTACTTCTTCACTTTTCAAAATACTTATTACTTCTCAAAGCATACTCCTTAAAACTGAAATTCTATCTTCTTTTCTTACTTTACTTATTCACTTTTCAAAATACTAACTTTCATCTACAAGCATACTCCTTAAAACTGAAATTCTATCTTCTTTTCTTACTTTACTTCTTCACTTTTCAAAATACTTATTACTTCTCAAAGCATACTCCTTAAAACTGAAATTCTATCTTCTTTTCTTACTTTACTTCTTCACTTTTCAAAATACTTATTACTTCTCAAAGCATACTCCTTAAAACTGAAATTCTATCTTCTTTTCTTACTTTACTTCTTCACTTTATAAAAACTTATTACTTCTCAAAGCATACTCCTTAAAACTGAAATTCTATCTTCTTTTCTTACTTTACTTCTTCACTTTTCAAAATACTAACTTTCATCTACAAGCATACTCCTTAAAACTGAAATTCTATCTTCTTTTCTTACTTTACTTCTTCACTTTTCAAAATACTTATTACTTCTCAAAGCATACTCCTTAAAACTGAAATTCTATCTTCTTTTCTTACTTTACTTATTCACTTTCCAAAATACTTATTACTTCTCAAAGCATACTCCTTAAAACTGAAATTCTATCTTCTTTTCTTACTTTACTTCTTCACTTTATAAAAACTTATTACTTCTCAAAGCATACTCCTTAAAACTGAAATTCTATCTTCTTTTCTTACTTTACTTCTTCACTTTTCAAAATACTAACTTTCATCTACAAGCATACTCCTTAAAACTGAAATTCTATCTTCTTTTCTTACTTTACTTCTTCACTTTTCAAAATACTTATTACTTCTCAAAGCATACTCCTTAAAACTGAAATTCTATCTTCTTTTCTTACTTTACTTATTCACTTTCCAAAATACTTATTACTTCTCAAAGCATACTCCTTAAAACTGAAATTCTATCTTCTTTTCTTACTTTACTTATTCACTTTATAAAATACTTATTACTTCTCAAAGCATACTCCTTAAAACTGAAATTCTATCTTCTTTTCTTACTTTACTTATTCACTTTATAAAATACTTATTACTTCTCAAAGCATACTCCTTAAAACTGAAATTCTATCTTCTTTTCTTACTTTACTTATTCACTTTTCAAAATACTTATTACTTCTCAAAGCATACTCCTTAAAACTGAAATTCTATCTTCTTTTCTTACTTTACTTCTTCACTTTTCAAAATACTTATTACTTCTCAAAGCATACTCCTTAAAACTGAAATTCTATCTTCTTTTCTTACTTTACTTATTCACTTTCCAAAATACTTATTACTTCTCAAAGCATACTCCTTAAAACTGAAATTCTATCTTCTTTTCTTACTTTACTTCTTCACTTTTCAAAATACTTATTACTTCTCAAAGCATACTCCTTAAAACTGAAATTCTATCTTCTTTTCTTACTTTACTTCTTCACTTTTCAAAATACTTATTACTTCTCAAAGCATACTCCTTAAAACTGAAATTCTATCTTCTTTTCTTACTTTACTTATTCACTTTTCAAAATACTAACTTTCATCTACAAG
>CAMPDV010006505.1:0-19374 GCA_946699065.1 Loxodes magnus
TAAAAATTACACTACTTTTTTTCATACATTGTTAACTCACTCTGGTATTAAAATTTCGTATTCTCACTTCAAAAGATATCTAAAACTATGCTTTTTTTTACTTTAAAAATTACACTACTTTTTTTCATTCATTTTTAACTCACTCTGGTATTAAAATTTCGTATTCTCACTTCAAAAGATATCTAAAACTATGCTTTTTTTTACTTTAAAAATTACACTACTTTTTTTCATTCATTGTTAACTCACTCTGGTATTAAAATTTCGTATTCTCACTTCAAAACACTTATAAAACTATGCTTTTTTTTACTTTAAAAATTACACTACTTTTTTTCATACATTGTTAACTCACTCTGGTATTAAAATTTCGTATTCTCACTTCAAAAGATATCTAAAACTATGCTTTTTTTTACTTTAAAAATTACACTACTTTTTTTCATTCATTTTTAACTCACTCTGGTATTAAAATTTCGTATTCTCACTTCAAAAGATATCTAAAACTATGCTTTTTTTACTTTAAAAATTACACTACTTTTTTTCATACATTGTTAACTCACTCTGGTATTAAAATTTCGTATTTTCACTTCAAAAGATATCTAAAACTATGCTTTTTTTTACTTTAAAAATTACACTACTTTTTTTCATTCATTGTTAACTCACTCTGGTATTAAAATTTCGTATTCTCACTTCAAAAGATATCTAAAACTATGCTTTTTTTTACTTTAAAAATTACACTACTTTTTTTCATACATTGTTAACTCACTCTGGTATTAAAATTTCGTATTCTCACTTCAAAAGATATCTAAAACTATGCTTTTTTTTACTTTAAAAATTACACTACTTTTTTTCATTCATTGTTAACTCACTCTGGTATTAAAATTTCGTATTCTCACTTCAAAAGATATCTAAAACTATGCTTTTTTTTACTTTAAAAATTACACTACTTTTTTTCATTCATTGTTAACTCACTCTGGTATTAAAATTTCGTATTCTCACTTCAAAAGATATCTAAAACTATGCTTTTTTTTACTTTAAAAATTACACTACTTTTTTTCATTCATTGTTAACTCACTCTGGTATTAAAATTTCGTATTCTCACTTCAAAAGATATCTAAAACTATGCTTTTTTTTTACTTTAAAAATTACACTACTTTTTTTCATTCATTGTTAACTCACTCTGGTATTAAAATTTCGTATTCTCACTTCAAAAGATATCTAAAACTATGCTTTTTTTTACTTTAAAAATTACACTACTTTTTTTCATTCATTGTTAACTCACTCTGGTATTAAAATTTCGTATTCTCACTTCAAAAGATATCTAAAACTATGCTTTTTTTTACTTTAAAAATTACACTACTTTTTTTCATTCATTGTTAACTCACTCTGGTATTAAAATTTCGTATTCTCACTTCAAAACACTTATAAAACTATGCTTTTTTTTACTTTAAAAATTACACTACTTTTTTTCATTCATTGTTAACTCACTCTGGTATTAAAATTTCGTATTCTCACTTCAAAACACTTATAAAACTATGCTTTTTTTACTTTAAAAATTACACTACTTTTTTTCATACATTGTTAACTCACTCTGGTATTAAAATTTCGTATTCTCACTTCAAAAGATATCTAAAACTATGCTTTTTTTACTTTAAAAATTACACTACTTTTTTTCATACATTGTTAACTCACTCTGGTATTAAAATTTCGTATTCTCACTTCAAAAGATATCTAAAACTATGCTTTTTTTTTACTTTAAAAATTACACTACTTTTTTTCATACATTGTTAACTCACTCTGGTATTAAAATTTCGTATTCTCACTTCAAAAGATATCTAAAACTATGCTTTTTTTTACTTTAAAAATTACACTACTTTTTTTCATTCATTGTTAACTCACTCTGGTATTAAAATTTCGTATTCTCACTTCTAAAGATATCTAAAACTATGCTTTTTTTACTTTAAAAATTACACTACTTTTTTTCATTCATTGTTAACTCACTCTGGTATTAAAATTTCGTATTCTCACTTCAAAAGATATCTAAAACTATGCTTTTTTTTACTTTAAAAATTACACTACTTTTTTTCATACATTGTTAACTCACTCTGGTATTAAAATTTCGTATTCTCACTTCAAAAGATATCTAAAACTATGCTTTTTTTACTTTAAAAATTACACTACTTTTTTTCATACATTGTTAACTCACTCTGGTATTAAAATTTCGTATTCTCACTTCAAAAGATATCTAAAACTATGCTTTTTTTTACTTTAAAAATTACACTACTTTTTTTCATACATTGTTAACTCACTCTGGTATTAAAATTTCGTATTCTCACTTCAAAAGATATCTAAAACTATGCTTTTTTTTACTTTAAAAATTACACTACTTTTTTTCATTCATTGTTAACTCACTCTGGTATTAAAATTTCGTATTCTCACTTCTAAAGATATCTAAAACTATGCTTTTTTTTACTTTAAAAATTACACTACTTTTTTTCATACATTGTTAACTCACTCTGGTATTAAAATTTCGTATTCTCACTTCAAAAGATATCTAAAACTATGCTTTTTTTTACTTTAAAAATTACACTACTTTTTTTCATGCATTGTTAACTCACTCTGGTATTAAAATTTCGTATTCTCACTTCTAAAGATATCTAAAACTATGCTTTTTTTACTTTAAAAATTACACTACTTTTTTTCATGCATTGTTAACTCACTCTGGTATTAAAATTTCGTATTCTCACTTCAAAAGATATCTAAAACTATGCTTTTTTTACTTTAAAAATTACACTACTTTTTTTCATACATTGTTAACTCACTCTGGTATTAAAATTTCGTATTCTCACTTCAAAACACTTATAAAACTATGCTTTTTTTACTTTAAAAATTACACTACTTTTTTTCATTCATTGTTAACTCACTCTGGTATTAAAATTTCGTATTCTCACTTCAAAAGATATCTAAAACTATGCTTTTTTTTACTTTAAAAATTACACTACTTTTTTTCATTCATTGTTAACTCACTCTGGTATTAAAATTTCGTATTCTCACTTCAAAAGATATCTAAAACTATGCTTTTTTTTACTTTAAAAATTACACTACTTTTTTTCATGCATTGTTAACTCACTCTGGTATTAAAATTTCGTATTCTCACTTCAAAAGATATCTAAAACTATGCTTTTTTTTACTTTAAAAATTACACTACTTTTTTTCATACATTGTTAACTCACTCTGGTATTAAAATTTCGTATTCTCACTTCAAAAGATATCTAAAACTATGCTTTTTTTTACTTTAAAAATTACACTACTTTTTTTCATACATTGTTAACTCACTCTGGTATTAAAATTTCGTATTCTCACTTCAAAAGATATCTAAAACTATGCTTTTTTTTACTTTAAAAATTACACTACTTTTTTTCATACATTGTTAACTCACTCTGGTATTAAAATTTCGTATTCTCACTTCAAAACACTTATAAAACTATGCTTTTTTTTACTTTAAAAATTACACTACTTTTTTTCATACATTGTTAACTCACTCTGGTATTAAAATTTCGTATTCTCACTTCAAAACACTTATAAAACTATGCTTTTTTTTACTTTAAAAATTACACTACTTTTTTTCATACATTGTTAACTCACTCTGGTATTAAAATTTCGTATTCTCACTTCAAAAGATATCTAAAACTATGCTTTTTTTTACTTTAAAAATTACACTACTTTTTTTCATTCATTTTTAACTCACTCTGGTATTAAAATTTCGTATTCTCACTTCAAAAGATATCTAAAACTATGCTTTTTTTTACTTTAAAAATTACACTACTTTTTTTCATTCATTTTTAACTCACTCTGGTATTAAAATTTCGTATTCTCACTTCAAAACACTTATAAAACTATGCTTTTTTTTACTTTAAAAATTACACTACTTTTTTTCATACATTGTTAACTCACTCTGGTATTAAAATTTCGTATTCTCACTTCAAAAGATATCTAAAACTATGCTTTTTTTTACTTTAAAAATTACACTACTTTTTTTCATACATTGTTAACTCACTCTGGTATTAAAATTTCGTATTCTCACTTCAAAAGATATCTAAAACTATGCTTTTTTTTACTTTAAAAATTACACTACTTTTTTTCATACATTGTTAACTCACTCTGGTATTAAAATTTCGTATTCTCACTTCAAAAGATATCTAAAACTATGCTTTTTTTACTTTAAAAATTACACTACTTTTTTTCATACATTGTTAACTCACTCTGGTATTAAAATTTCGTATTCTCACTTCAAAAGATATCTAAAACTATGCTTTTTTTTACTTTAAAAATTACACTACTTTTTTTCATACATTGTTAACTCACTCTGGTATTAAAATTTCGTATTCTCACTTCAAAACACTTATAAAACTATGCTTTTTTTACTTTAAAAATTACACTACTTTTTTTCATACATTGTTAACTCACTCTGGTATTAAAATTTCGTATTCTCACTTCAAAAGATATCTAAAACTATGCTTTTTTTTACTTTAAAAATTACACTACTTTTTTTCATTCATTTTTAACTCACTCTGGTATTAAAATTTCGTATTCTCACTTCAAAAGATATCTAAAACTATGCTTTTTTTTACTTTAAAAATTACACTACTTTTTTTCATACATTGTTAACTCACTCTGGTATTAAAATTTCGTATTCTCACTTCAAAAGATATCTAAAACTATGTTTTTTTTACTTTAAAAATTATACTACTTTTTTTCATTCATTGTTAACTCACTCTGGTATTAAAATTTCGTATTCTCACTTCAAAACACTTATAAAACTATGCTTTTTTTTACTTTAAAAATTACACTACTTTTTTTCATACATTGTTAACTCACTCTGGTATTAAAATTTCGTATTCTCACTTCAAAAGATATCTAAAACTATGTTTTTTTTACTTTAAAAATTATACTACTTTTTTTCATTCATTGTTAACTCACTCTGGTATTAAAATTTCGTATTCTCACTTCAAAAGATATCTAAAACTATGCTTTTTTTTACTTTAAAAATTACACTACTTTTTTTCATTCATTGTTAACTCACTCTGGTATTAAAATTTCGTATTCTCACTTCAAAAGATATCTAAAACTATGCTTTTTTTTACTTTAAAAATTACACTACTTTTTTTCATACATTGTTAACTCACTCTGGTATTAAAATTTCGTATTCTCACTTCAAAACACTTATAAAACTATGCTTTTTTTTACTTTAAAAATTACACTACTTTTTTTCATACATTGTTAACTCACTCTGGTATTAAAATTTCGTATTCTCACTTCAAAACACTTATAAAACTATGCTTTTTTTTACTTTAAAAATTACACTACTTTTTTTCATACATTGTTAACTCACTCTGGTATTAAAATTTCGTATTCTCACTTCAAAAGATATCTAAAACTATGCTTTTTTTTACTTTAAAAATTACACTACTTTTTTTCATACATTGTTAACTCACTCTGGTATTAAAATTTCGTATTCTCACTTCAAAAGATATCTAAAACTATGCTTTTTTTTACTTTAAAAATTACACTACTTTTTTTCATACATTGTTAACTCACTCTGGTATTAAAATTTCGTATTCTCACTTCAAAACACTTATAAAACTATGCTTTTTTTTACTTTAAAAATTACACTACTTTTTTTCATACATTGTTAACTCACTCTGGTATTAAAATTTCGTATTCTCACTTCAAAAGATATCTAAAACTATGCTTTTTTTTTACTTTAAAAATTACACTACTTTTTTTCATTCATTGTTAACTCACTCTGGTATTAAAATTTCGTATTCTCACTTCAAAAGATATCTAAAACTATGCTTTTTTTTACTTTAAAAATTACACTACTTTTTTTCATTCATTGTTAACTCACTCTGGTATTAAAATTTCGTATTCTCACTTCAAAACACTTATAAAACTATGCTTTTTTTACTTTAAAAATTACACTACTTTTTTTCATTCATTTTTAACTCACTCTGGTATTAAAATTTCGTATTCTCACTTCAAAAGATATCTAAAACTATGCTTTTTTTTACTTTAAAAATTACACTACTTTTTTTCATTCATTTTTAACTCACTCTGGTATTAAAATTTCGTATTCTCACTTCAAAACACTTATAAAACTATGCTTTTTTTTACTTTAAAAATTACACTACTTTTTTTCATACATTGTTAACTCACTCTGGTATTAAAATTTCGTATTCTCACTTCAAAAGATATCTAAAACTATGCTTTTTTTTACTTTAAAAATTACACTACTTTTTTTCATACATTGTTAACTCACTCTGGTATTAAAATTTCGTATTCTCACTTCAAAAGATATCTAAAACTATGCTTTTTTTTACTTTAAAAATTACACTACTTTTTTTCATACATTGTTAACTCACTCTGGTATTAAAATTTCGTATTCTCACTTCAAAAGATATCTAAAACTATGCTTTTTTTTACTTTAAAAATTACACTACTTTTTTTCATGCATTGTTAACTCACTCTGGTATTAAAATTTCGTATTCTCACTTCAAAAGATATCTAAAACTATGCTTTTTTTTACTTTAAAAATTACACTACTTTTTTTCATACATTGTTAACTCACTCTGGTATTAAAATTTCGTATTCTCACTTCAAAAGATATCTAAAACTATGCTTTTTTTTACTTTAAAAATTACACTACTTTTTTTCATACATTGTTAACTCACTCTGGTATTAAAATTTCGTATTCTCACTTCAAAAGATATCTAAAACTATGCTTTTTTTTACTTTAAAAATTACACTACTTTTTTTCATACATTGTTAACTCACTCTGGTATTAAAATTTCGTATTCTCACTTCAAAACACTTATAAAACTATGCTTTTTTTACTTTAAAAATTACACTACTTTTTTTCATACATTGTTAACTCACTCTGGTATTAAAATTTCGTATTCTCACTTCAAAAGATATCTAAAACTATGCTTTTTTTTACTTTAAAAATTACACTACTTTTTTTCATTCATTTTTAACTCACTCTGGTATTAAAATTTCGTATTCTCACTTCAAAAGATATCTAAAACTATGCTTTTTTTTACTTTAAAAATTACACTACTTTTTTTCATACATTGTTAACTCACTCTGGTATTAAAATTTCGTATTCTCACTTCAAAAGATATCTAAAACTATGTTTTTTTTACTTTAAAAATTATACTACTTTTTTTCATTCATTGTTAACTCACTCTGGTATTAAAATTTCGTATTCTCACTTCAAAACACTTATAAAACTATGCTTTTTTTTACTTTAAAAATTACACTACTTTTTTTCATACATTGTTAACTCACTCTGGTATTAAAATTTCGTATTCTCACTTCAAAAGATATCTAAAACTATGTTTTTTTTACTTTAAAAATTATACTACTTTTTTTCATTCATTGTTAACTCACTCTGGTATTAAAATTTCGTATTCTCACTTCAAAACACTTATAAAACTATGCTTTTTTTACTTTAAAAATTACACTACTTTTTTTCATACATTGTTAACTCACTCTGGTATTAAAATTTCGTATTCTCACTTCAAAAGATATCTAAAACTATGCTTTTTTTTACTTTAAAAATTACACTACTTTTTTTCATACATTGTTAACTCACTCTGGTATTAAAATTTCGTATTCTCACTTCAAAACACTTATAAAACTATGCTTTTTTTTACTTTAAAAATTACACTACTTTTTTTCATACATTGTTAACTCACTCTGGTATTAAAATTTCGTATTCTCACTTCAAAACACTTATAAAACTATGCTTTTTTTTACTTTAAAAATTACACTACTTTTTTTCATACATTGTTAACTCACTCTGGTATTAAAATTTCGTATTCTCACTTCAAAAGATATCTAAAACTATGCTTTTTTTTACTTTAAAAATTACACTACTTTTTTTCATACATTGTTAACTCACTCTGGTATTAAAATTTCGTATTCTCACTTCAAAAGATATCTAAAACTATGCTTTTTTTTACTTTAAAAATTACACTACTTTTTTTCATACATTGTTAACTCACTCTGGTATTAAAATTTCGTATTCTCACTTCAAAACACTTATAAAACTATGCTTTTTTTTACTTTAAAAATTACACTACTTTTTTTCATACATTGTTAACTCACTCTGGTATTAAAATTTCGTATTCTCACTTCAAAAGATATCTAAAACTATGCTTTTTTTTACTTTAAAAATTACACTACTTTTTTTCATTCATTTTTAACTCACTCTGGTATTAAAATTTCGTATTCTCACTTCAAAAGATATCTAAAACTATGCTTTTTTTTACTTTAAAAATTACACTACTTTTTTTCATTCATTTTTAACTCACTCTGGTATTAAAATTTCGTATTCTCACTTCAAAACACTTATAAAACTATGCTTTTTTTTACTTTAAAAATTACACTACTTTTTTTCATACATTGTTAACTCACTCTGGTATTAAAATTTCGTATTCTCACTTCAAAAGATATCTAAAACTATGCTTTTTTTTACTTTAAAAATTACACTACTTTTTTTCATACATTGTTAACTCACTCTGGTATTAAAATTTCGTATTCTCACTTCAAAAGATATCTAAAACTATGCTTTTTTTTACTTTAAAAATTACACTACTTTTTTTCATACATTGTTAACTCACTCTGGTATTAAAATTTCGTATTCTCACTTCAAAAGATATCTAAAACTATGCTTTTTTTACTTTAAAAATTACACTACTTTTTTTCATACATTGTTAACTCACTCTGGTATTAAAATTTCGTATTCTCACTTCAAAAGATATCTAAAACTATGCTTTTTTTTACTTTAAAAATTACACTACTTTTTTTCATACATTGTTAACTCACTCTGGTATTAAAATTTCGTATTCTCACTTCAAAACACTTATAAAACTATGCTTTTTTTACTTTAAAAATTACACTACTTTTTTTCATACATTGTTAACTCACTCTGGTATTAAAATTTCGTATTCTCACTTCAAAAGATATCTAAAACTATGCTTTTTTTTACTTTAAAAATTACACTACTTTTTTTCATTCATTTTTAACTCACTCTGGTATTAAAATTTCGTATTCTCACTTCAAAAGATATCTAAAACTATGCTTTTTTTTACTTTAAAAATTACACTACTTTTTTTCATACATTGTTAACTCACTCTGGTATTAAAATTTCGTATTCTCACTTCAAAAGATATCTAAAACTATGTTTTTTTTACTTTAAAAATTATACTACTTTTTTTCATTCATTGTTAACTCACTCTGGTATTAAAATTTCGTATTCTCACTTCAAAACACTTATAAAACTATGCTTTTTTTTACTTTAAAAATTACACTACTTTTTTTCATACATTGTTAACTCACTCTGGTATTAAAATTTCGTATTCTCACTTCTAAAGATATCTAAAACTATGCTTTTTTTTCTTTAAAAATTACACTACTTTTTTTTCATACATTGTTAACTCACTCTGGTATTAAAATTTCGTATTCTCACTTCAAAAGATATCTAAAACTATGCTTTTTTTACTTTAAAAATTACACTACTTTTTTTCATACATTGTTAACTCACTCTGGTATTAAAATTTCGTATTCTCACTTCAAAACACTTATAAAACTTTGCTTTTTTTACTTTAAAAATTACACTACTTTTTTTCATACATTGTTAACTCACTCTGGTATTAAAATTTCGTATTCTCACTTCAAAAGATATCTAAAACTATGCTTTTTTTTACTTTAAAAATTACACTACTTTTTTTCATACATTGTTAACTCACTCTGGTATTAAAATTTCGTATTCTCACTTCAAAAGATATCTAAAACTATGCTTTTTTTTACTTTAAAAATTACACTACTTTTTTTCATACATTGTTAACTCACTCTGGTATTAAAATTTCGTATTCTCACTTCAAAAGATATCTAAAACTATGCTTTTTTTTACTTTAAAAATTACACTACTTTTTTTCATACATTGTTAACTCACTCTGGTATTAAAATTTCGTATTCTCACTTCAAAACACTTATAAAACTATGCTTTTTTTTACTTTAAAAATTACACTACTTTTTTTCATACATTGTTAACTCACTCTGGTATTAAAATTTCGTATTCTCACTTCAAAACACTTATAAAACTATGCTTTTTTTTACTTTAAAAATTACACTACTTTTTTTCATACATTGTTAACTCACTCTGGTATTAAAATTTCGTATTCTCACTTCAAAAGATATCTAAAACTATGCTTTTTTTTACTTTAAAAATTACACTACTTTTTTTCATTCATTTTTAACTCACTCTGGTATTAAAATTTCGTATTCTCACTTCAAAAGATATCTAAAACTATGCTTTTTTTTACTTTAAAAATTACACTACTTTTTTTCATTCATTTTTAACTCACTCTGGTATTAAAATTTCGTATTCTCACTTCAAAACACTTATAAAACTATGCTTTTTTTTACTTTAAAAATTACACTACTTTTTTTCATACATTGTTAACTCACTCTGGTATTAAAATTTCGTATTCTCACTTCAAAAGATATCTAAAACTATGCTTTTTTTTACTTTAAAAATTACACTACTTTTTTTCATACATTGTTAACTCACTCTGGTATTAAAATTTCGTATTCTCACTTCAAAAGATATCTAAAACTATGCTTTTTTTTACTTTAAAAATTACACTACTTTTTTTCATACATTGTTAACTCACTCTGGTATTAAAATTTCGTATTCTCACTTCAAAAGATATCTAAAACTATGCTTTTTTTACTTTAAAAATTACACTACTTTTTTTCATACATTGTTAACTCACTCTGGTATTAAAATTTCGTATTCTCACTTCAAAAGATATCTAAAACTATGCTTTTTTTTACTTTAAAAATTACACTACTTTTTTTCATACATTGTTAACTCACTCTGGTATTAAAATTTCGTATTCTCACTTCTAAAGATATCTAAAACTATGCTTTTTTTACTTTAAAAATTACACTACTTTTTTTCATTCATTGTTAACTCACTCTGGTATTAAAATTTCGTATTCTCACTTCAAAAGATATCTAAAACTATGCTTTTTTTTACTTTAAAAATTACACTACTTTTTTTCATGCATTGTTAACTCACTCTGGTATTAAAATTTCGTATTCTCACTTCTAAAGATATCTAAAACTATGCTTTTTTTACTTTAAAAATTACACTACTTTTTTTCATGCATTGTTAACTCACTCTGGTATTAAAATTTCGTATTCTCACTTCAAAACACTTATAAAACTATGCTTTTTTTACTTTAAAAATTACACTACTTTTTTTCATACATTGTTAACTCACTCTGGTATTAAAATTTCGTATTCTCACTTCAAAAGATATCTAAAACTATGCTTTTTTTTACTTTAAAAATTACACTACTTTTTTTCATTCATTTTTAACTCACTCTGGTATTAAAATTTCGTATTCTCACTTCAAAAGATATCTAAAACTATGCTTTTTTTTACTTTAAAAATTACACTACTTTTTTTCATACATTGTTAACTCACTCTGGTATTAAAATTTCGTATTCTCACTTCAAAAGATATCTAAAACTATGCTTTTTTTTACTTTAAAAATTACACTACTTTTTTTCATACATTGTTAACTCACTCTGGTATTAAAATTTCGTATTCTCACTTCTAAAGATATCTAAAACTATGCTTTTTTTACTTTAAAAATTACACTACTTTTTTTCATGCATTGTTAACTCACTCTGGTATTAAAATTTCGTATTCTCACTTCAAAACACTTATAAAACTATGCTTTTTTTACTTTAAAAATTACACTACTTTTTTTCATACATTGTTAACTCACTCTGGTATTAAAATTTCGTATTCTCACTTCAAAAGATATCTAAAACTATGCTTTTTTTTACTTTAAAAATTACACTACTTTTTTTCATTCATTGTTAACTCACTCTGGTATTAAAATTTCGTATTCTCACTTCAAAACACTTATAAAACTTTGCTTTTTTTACTTTAAAAATTACACTACTTTTTTTCATACATTGTTAACTCACTCTGGTATTAAAATTTCGTATTCTCACTTCAAAACACTTATAAAACTATGCTTTTTTTTACTTTAAAAATTACACTACTTTTTTTCATTCATTTTTAACTCACTCTGGTATTAAAATTTCGTATTCTCACTTCAAAACACTTATAAAACTATGCTTTTTTTACTTTAAAAATTACACTACTTTTTTTCATACATTGTTAACTCACTCTGGTATTAAAATTTCGTATTCTCACTTCAAAAGATATCTAAAACTATGCTTTTTTTTACTTTAAAAATTACACTACTTTTTTTCATTCATTGTTAACTCACTCTGGTATAAAAATTTCGTATTCTCACTTCAAAACACTTATAAAACTATGCTTTTTTTACTTTAAAAATTACACTACTTTTTTTCATACATTGTTAACTCACTCTGGTATTAAAATTTCGTATTCTCACTTCAAAAGATATCTAAAACTATGCTTTTTTTTACTTTAAAAATTACACTACTTTTTTTCATTCATTGTTAACTCACTCTGGTATTAAAATTTCGTATTCTCACTTCTAAAGATATCTAAAACTATGCTTTTTTTACTTTAAAAATTACACTACTTTTTTTCATGCATTGTTAACTCACTCTGGTATTAAAATTTCGTATTCTCACTTCAAAAGATATCTAAAACTATGCTTTTTTTTCTTTAAAAATTACACTACTTTTTTTCATACATTGTTAACTCACTCTGGTATTAAAATTTCGTATTCTCACTTCAAAAGATATCTAAAACTATGCTTTTTTTTACTTTAAAAATTACACTACTTTTTTTCATTCATTTTTAACTCACTCTGGTATTAAAATTTCGTATTCTCACTTCAAAAGATATCTAAAACTATGCTTTTTTTTACTTTAAAAATTACACTACTTTTTTTCATTCATTGTTAACTCACTCTGGTATTAAAATTTCGTATTCTCACTTCAAAAGATATCTAAAACTATGCTTTTTTTTACTTTAAAAATTACACTACTTTTTTTCATACATTGTTAACTCACTCTGGTATTAAAATTTCGTATTCTCACTTCAAAAGATATCTAAAACTATGCTTTTTTTTACTTTAAAAATTACACTACTTTTTTTCATACATTGTTAACTCACTCTGGTATTAAAATTTCGTATTCTCACTTCAAAAGATATCTAAAACTATGCTTTTTTTTACTTTAAAAATTACACTACTTTTTTTCATACATTGTTAACTCACTCTGGTATTAAAATTTCGTATTCTCACTTCAAAAGATATCTAAAACTATGCTTTTTTTTACTTTAAAAATTACACTACTTTTTTTCATACATTGTTAACTCACTCTGGTATTAAAATTTCGTATTCTCACTTCAAAACACTTATAAAACTATGCTTTTTTTTACTTTAAAAATTACACTACTTTTTTTCATACATTGTTAACTCACTCTGGTATTAAAATTTCGTATTCTCACTTCAAAAGATATCTAAAACTATGCTTTTTTTTACTTTAAAAATTACACTACTTTTTTTCATTCATTGTTAACTCACTCTGGTATTAAAATTTCGTATTCTCACTTCAAAAGATATCTAAAACTATGCTTTTTTTTACTTTAAAAATTACACTACTTTTTTTCATACATTGTTAACTCACTCTGGTATTAAAATTTCGTATTCTCACTTCAAAAGATATCTAAAACTATGCTTTTTTTTACTTTAAAAATTACACTACTTTTTTTCATTCATTGTTAACTCACTCTGGTATTAAAATTTCGTATTCTCACTTCAAAAGATATCTAAAACTATGCTTTTTTTACTTTAAAAATTACACTACTTTTTTTCATTCATTGTTAACTCACTCTGGTATTAAAATTTCGTATTCTCACTTCAAAAGATATCTAAAACTATGCTTTTTTTTACTTTAAAAATTACACTACTTTTTTTCATTCATTGTTAACTCACTCTGGTATAAAAATTTCGTATTCTCACTTCAAAACACTTATAAAACTATGCTTTTTTTACTTTAAAAATTACACTACTTTTTTTCATACATTGTTAACTCACTCTGGTATTAAAATTTCGTATTCTCACTTCAAAAGATATCTAAAACTATGCTTTTTTTTACTTTAAAAATTACACTACTTTTTTTCATTCATTGTTAACTCACTCTGGTATTAAAATTTCGTATTCTCACTTCAAAAGATATCTAAAACTATGCTTTTTTTTACTTTAAAAATTACACTACTTTTTTTCATACATTGTTAACTCACTCTGGTATTAAAATTTCGTATTCTCACTTCAAAAGATATCTAAAACTATGCTTTTTTTTACTTTGAAAATTACACTACTTTTTTTCATACATTGTTAACTCACTCTGGTATTAAAATTTCGTATTCTCACTTCAAAAGATATCTAAAACTATGCTTTTTTTTACTTTAAAAATTACACTACTTTTTTTCATTCATTTTTAACTCACTCTGGTATTAAAATTTCGTATTCTCACTTCAAAAGATATCTAAAACTATGCTTTTTTTTACTTTAAAAATTACACTACTTTTTTTCATACATTGTTAACTCACTCTGGTATTAAAATTTCGTATTCTCACTTCAAAAGATATCTAAAACTATTCTTTTTTTACTTTAAAAATTACACTACTTTTTTTCATACATTGTTAACTCACTCTGGTATTAAAATTTCGTATTCTCACTTCAAAAGATATCTAAAACTATGCTTTTTTTACTTTAAAAATTACACTACTTTTTTTCATACATTGTTAACTCACTCTGGTATTAAAATTTCGTATTCTCATATCAAAAGATATCTAAAACTATGCTTTTTTTACTTTAAAAATTACACTACTTTTTTTCATACATTGTTAACTCACTCTGGTATTAAAATTTCGTATTCTCACTTCAAAAGATATCTAAAACTATGCTTTTTTTTACTTTAAAAATTACACTACTTTTTTTCATTCATTGTTTACTCACTCTGGTATTAAAATTTCGTATTCTCACTTCAAAAGATATCTAAAACTATGCTTTTTTTTACTTTAAAAATTACACTACTTTTTTTCATACATTGTTAACTCACTCTGGTATTAAAATTTCGTATTCTCACTTCAAAAGATATCTAAAACTATGCTTTTTTTTACTTTAAAAATTACACTACTTTTTTTCATACATTGTTAACTCACTCTGGTATTAAAATTTCGTATTCTCACTTCAAAAGATATCTAAAACTATGCTTTTTTTTACTTTAAAAATTACACTACTTTTTTTCATACATTGTTAACTCACTCTGGTATTAAAATTTCGTATTTTCACTTCAAAAGATATCTAAAACTATGCTTTTTTTTACTTTAAAAATTACACTACTTTTTTTCATTCATTGTTAACTCACTCTGGTATTAAAATTTCGTATTCTCACTTCAAAACACTTATAAAACTATGCTTTTTTTACTTTAAAAATTACACTACTTTTTTTCATTCATTGTTAACTCACTCTGGTATTAAAATTTCGTATTCTCACTTCAAAAGATATCTAAAACTATGCTTTTTTTTACTTTAAAAATTACACTACTTTTTTTCATTCATTGTTAACTCACTCTGGTATTAAAATTTCGTATTCTCACTTCAAAAGATTTCTAAAACTATGCTTTTTTTTACTTTAAAAATTACACTACTTTTTTTCATACATTGTTAACTCACTCTGGTATTAAAATTTCGTATTCTCACTTCAAAAGATATCTAAAACTATGCTTTTTTTTACTTTAAAAATTACACTACTTTTTTTCATTCATTGTTAACTCACTCTGGTATTAAAATTTCGTATTCTCACTTCAAAACACTTATAAAACTATGCTTTTTTTACTTTAAAAATTACACTACTTTTTTTCATTCATTGTTAACTCACTCTGGTATTAAAATTTCGTATTCTCACTTCAAAAGATATCTAAAACTATGCTTTTTTTTACTTTAAAAATTACACTACTTTTTTTCATACATTGTTAACTCACTCTGGTATTAAAATTTCGTATTCTCACTTCAAAAGATATCTAAAACTATGCTTTTTTTTACTTTAAAAATTACACTACTTTTTTTCATTCATTGTTAACTCACTCTGGTATTAAAATTTCGTATTCTCACTTCAAAAGATATCTAAAACTATGCTTTTTTTTACTTTAAAAATTACACTACTTTTTTTCATACATTGTTAACTCACTCTGGTATTAAAATTTCGTATTCTCACTTCAAAAGATATCTAAAACTATGCTTTTTTTTACTTTAAAAATTACACTACTTTTTTTCATACATTGTTAACTCACTCTGGTATTAAAATTTCGTATTCTCACTTCAAAACACTTATAAAACTATGCTTTTTTTACTTTAAAAATTACACTACTTTTTTTCATTCATTGTTAACTCACTCTGGTATTAAAATTTCGTATTCTCACTTCAAAAGATATCTAAAACTATGCTTTTTTTTCTTTATAAATTACACTACTTTTTTTCATTCATTGTTAACTCACTCTGGTATTAAAATTTCGTATTCTCACTTCAAAAGATATCTAAAACTATGCTTTTTTTTACTTTAAAAATTACACTACTTTTTTTCATACATTGTTAACTCACTCTGGTATTAAAATTTCGTATTCTCACTTCAAAACACTTATAAAACTATGTTTTTTTTACTTTAAAAATTACACTACTTTTTTTCATTCATTGTTAACTCACTCTGGTATTAAAATTTCGTATTCTCACTTCAAAAGATATCTAAAACTATGCTTTTTTTTACTTTAAAAATTACACTACTTTTTTTCATTCATTGTTAACTCACTCTGGTATTAAAATTTCGTATTCTCACTTCAAAAGATTTCTAAAACTATGCTTTTTTTTACTTTAAAAATTACACTACTTTTTTTCATACATTGTTAACTCACTCTGGTATTAAAATTTCGTATTCTCACTTCAAAACACTTATAAAACTATGTTTTTTTTTACTTTAAAAATTACACTACTTTTTTTCATTCATTGTTAACTCACTCTGGTATTAAAATTTCGTATTCTCACTTCAAAACACTTATAAAACTATGCTTTTTTTACTTTAAAAATTACACTACTTTTTTTCATTCATTGTTAACTCACTCTGGTATTAAAATTTCGTATTCTCACTTCAAAAGATATCTAAAACTATGCTTTTTTTTACTTTAAAAATTACACTACTTTTTTTCATACATTGTTAACTCACTCTGGTATTAAAATTTCGTATTCTCACTTCAAAAGATATCTAAAACTATGCTTTTTTTTACTTTAAAAATTACACTACTTTTTTTCATTCATTGTTAACTCACTCTGGTATTAAAATTTCGTATTCTCACTTCAAAAGATATCTAAAACTATGCTTTTTTTTACTTTAAAAATTACACTACTTTTTTTCATACATTGTTAACTCACTCTGGTATTAAAATTTCGTATTCTCACTTCAAAAGATATCTAAAACTATGCTTTTTTTTACTTTAAAAATTACACTACTTTTTTTCATACATTGTTAACTCACTCTGGTATTAAAATTTCGTATTCTCACTTCAAAACACTTATAAAACTATGCTTTTTTTACTTTAAAAATTACACTACTTTTTTTCATTCATTGTTAACTCACTCTGGTATTAAAATTTCGTATTCTCACTTCAAAAGATATCTAAAACTATGCTTTTTTTTCTTTATAAATTACACTACTTTTTTTCATTCATTGTTAACTCACTCTGGTATTAAAATTTCGTATTCTCACTTCAAAAGATATCTAAAACTATGCTTTTTTTTACTTTAAAAATTACACTACTTTTTTTCATACATTGTTAACTCACTCTGGTATTAAAATTTCGTATTCTCACTTCAAAACACTTATAAAACTATGTTTTTTTTACTTTAAAAATTACACTACTTTTTTTCATTCATTGTTAACTCACTCTGGTATTAAAATTTCGTATTCTCACTTCAAAAGATATCTAAAACTATGCTTTTTTTTACTTTAAAAATTACACTACTTTTTTTCATTCATTGTTAACTCACTCTGGTATTAAAATTTCGTATTCTCACTTCAAAAGATTTCTAAAACTATGCTTTTTTTTACTTTAAAAATTACACTACTTTTTTTCATACATTGTTAACTCACTCTGGTATTAAAATTTCGTATTCTCACTTCAAAAGATATCTAAAACTATGCTTTTTTTTACTTTAAAAATTACACTACTTTTTTTCATACATTGTTAACTCACTCTGGTATTAAAATTTCGTATTTTCACTTCAAAAGATATCTAAAACTATGCTTTTTTTTACTTTAAAAATTACACTACTTTTTTTCATTCATTGTTAACTCACTCTGGTATTAAAATTTCGTATTCTCACTTCAAAACACTTATAAAACTATGCTTTTTTTACTTTAAAAATTACACTACTTTTTTTCATACATTGTTAACTCACTCTGGTATTAAAATTTCGTATTCTCACTTCAAAACACTTATAAAACTATGCTTTTTTTTACTTTAAAAATTACACTACTTTTTTTCATTCATTGTTAACTCACTCTGGTATTAAAATTTCGTATTCTCACTTAAAAAGATATCTAAAACTATGTTTTTTTTACTTTAAAAATTACACTACTTTTTTTCATTCATTGTTAACTCACTCTGGTATTAAAATTTCGTATTCTCACTTCTAAAGATATCTAAAACTATGCTTTTTTTTACTTTAAAAATTACACTACTTTTTTTCATACATTGTTAACTCACTCTGGTATTAAAATTTCGTATTTTCACTTCAAAAGATATCTAAAACTATGCTTTTTTTTACTTTAAAAATTACACTACTTTTTTTCATTCATTGTTAACTCACTCTGGTATTAAAATTTCGTATTCTCACTTCAAAACACTTATAAAACTATGCTTTTTTTACTTTAAAAATTACACTACTTTTTTTCATTCATTGTTAACTCACTCTGGTATTAAAATTTCGTATTCTCACTTCAAAAGATTTCTAAAACTATGCTTTTTTTTACTTTAAAAATTACACTACTTTTTTTCATACATTGTTAACTCACTCTGGTATTAAAATTTCGTATTCTCACTTCAAAAGATATCTAAAACTATGCTTTTTTTTACTTTAAAAATTACACTACTTTTTTTCATTCATTGTTAACTCACTCTGGTATTAAAATTTCGTATTCTCACTTCAAAACACTTATAAAACTATGCTTTTTTTACTTTAAAAATTACACTACTTTTTTTCATTCATTGTTAACTCACTCTGGTATTAAAATTTCG
>CAMPDV010006506.1:0-20398 GCA_946699065.1 Loxodes magnus
CTTCACTTTTCTATAGACTTATTACTTCTCAAAGCATACTCCTTAAAACTGAAATTCTATCTTCTTTTCTTACTCTACTTCTTCACTTTTCTAAATACTTATTACTTCTCAAAGCATTCTCCTTAAAATTGAAATTCTATCTTCTTTTCTTACTTCACTTCTTCACTTTTCTATAGGCTAACTTTCATCTACAAGTATATCTTGACGAATCGAATTCAGATTCGTAATTGTGATATTAATTCTAACATTTTGGATATTCTAACTTATATTTTAGTGCTTGCTATGAAAACTTATCATTAGATATTCTTTTCTTACTTCACTTCTTCACTTTTCTAAATACTTATTACTTCTCAAAGCATACTCCTTAAAACTGAAATTCTATCTTCTTTTCTTACTTCACTTCTTCACTTTTCTAAATACTTATTACTTCTCAAAGCATACTCCTTAAAACTGAAATTCTATCTTCTTTTCTTACTCTACTTCTTCACTTTTCTATAGACTTATTACTTCTCAAAGCATACTCCTTAAAACTGAAATTCTATCTTCTTTTCTTACTTCACTTCTTCACTTTTCTAAATACTTATTACTTCTCAAAGCATACTCCTTAAAACTGAAATTCTATCTTCTTTTCTTACTTCACTTCTTCACTTTTCTAAATACTTATTACTTCTCAAAGCATACTCCTTAAAACTGAAATTCTATCTTCTTTTCTTACTCTACTTCTTCACTTTTCTATAGACTTATTACTTCTCAAAGCATACTCCTTAAAACTGAAATTCTATCTTCTTTTCTTACTTCACTTCTTCACTTTTCTAAATACTTATTACTTCTCAAAGCATACTCCTTAAAACTGAAATTCTATCTTCTTTTCTTACTCTACTTCTTCACTTTTCTATAGACTTATTACTTCTCAAAGCATACTCCTTAAAACTGAAATTCTATCTTCTTTTCTTACTCTACTTCTTCACTTTTCTAAATACTTATTACTTCTCAAAGCATTCTCCTTAAAATTGAAATTCTATCTTCTTTTCTTACTTTACTTCTTCACTTTTCTAAATACTTATTACTTCTCAAAGCATACTCTTTAAAACTGAAATTCTATCTTCTTTTCTTACTTCACTTCTTCACTTTTCTAAATACTTATTACTTCTCAAAGCATACTCCTTAAAACTGAAATTCTATCTTCTTTTCTTACTCTACTTCTTCACTTTTCTATAGACTTATTACTTCTCAAAGCATACTCCTTAAAACTGAAATTCTATCTTCTTTTCTTACTTCACTTCTTCACTTTTCTAAATACTTATTACTTCTCAAAGCATACTCCTTAAAACTGAAATTCTATCTTCTTTTCTTACTTCACTTCTTCACTTTTCTAAATACTTATTACTTCTCAAAGCATACTCTTTAAAACTGAAATTCTATCTTCTTTTCTTACTTCACTTCTTCACTTTTCTAAATACTTATTACTTCTCAAAGCATACTCCTTAAAACTGAAATTCTATCTTCTTTTCTTACTTTACTTCTTCACTTTTCTATAGGCTAACTTTCATCTACAAGTATATCTTGACGAATCGAATTCAGATTCGTAATTGTGATATTAATTCTAACATTTTGGATATTCTAACTTATATTTTAGTGCTTGCTATGAAAACTTATCATTAGATATTCTTTTCTTACTTCACTTCTTCACTTTTCTAAATACTTATTACTTCTCAAAGCATACTCCTTAAAACTGAAATTCTATCTTCTTTTCTTACTTCACTTCTTCACTTTTCTAAATACTTATTACTTCTCAAAGCATACTCCTTAAAACTGAAATTCTATCTTCTTTTCTTACTCTACTTCTTCACTTTTCTATAGACTTATTACTTCTCAAAGCATACTCCTTAAAACTGAAATTCTATCTTCTTTTCTTACTTCACTTCTTCACTTTTCTAAATACTTATTACTTCTCAAAGCATACTCCTTAAAACTGAAATTCTATCTTCTTTTCTTACTTCACTTCTTCACTTTTCTAAATACTTATTACTTCTCAAAGCATACTCCTTAAAACTGAAATTCTATCTTCTTTTCTTACTCTACTTCTTCACTTTTCTATAGACTTATTACTTCTCAAAGCATACTCCTTAAAACTGAAATTCTATCTTCTTTTCTTACTTCACTTCTTCACTTTTCTAAATACTTATTACTTCTCAAAGCATACTCCTTAAAACTGAAATTCTATCTTCTTTTCTTACTTCACTTCTTCACTTTTCTAAATACTTATTACTTCTCAAAGCATACTCTTTAAAACTGAAATTCTATCTTCTTTTCTTACTTCACTTCTTCACTTTTCTAAATACTTATTACTTCTCAAAGCATACTCCTTAAAACTGAAATTCTATCTTCTTTTCTTACTTTACTTCTTCACTTTTCTATAGGCTAACTTTCATCTACAAGTATATCTTGACGAATCGAATTCAGATTCGTAATTGTGACATTAATTCTAACATTTTGGATATTCTAACTTATATTTTAGTGCTTGCTATGAAAACCTATCATTAGATATTCTTTTCTTACTTCACTTCTTCACTTTTCTAAATACTTATTACTTCTCAAAGCATACTCCTTAAAACTGAAATTCTATCTTCTTTTCTTACTTCACTTCTTCACTTTTCTAAATACTTATTACTTCTCAAAGCATACTCCTTAAAACTGAAATTCTATCTTCTTTTCTTACTTCACTTCTTCACTTTTCTAAATACTTATTACTTCTCAAAGCATACTCTTTAAAACTGAAATTCTATCTTCTTTTCTTACTTCACTTCTTCACTTTTCTAAATACTTATTACTTCTCAAAGCATACTCTTTAAAACTGAAATTCTATCTTCTTTTCTTACTTCACTTCTTCACTTTTCTAAATACTTATTACTTCTCAAAGCATACTCCTTAAAACTGAAATTCTATCTTCTTTTCTTACTCTACTTCTTCACTTTTCTATAGACTTATTACTTCTCAAAGCATACTCCTTAAAACTGAAATTCTATCTTCTTTTCTTACTTCACTTCTTCACTTTTCTAAATACTTATTACTTCTCAAAGCATACTCCTTAAAACTGAAATTCTATCTTCTTTTCTTACTTCACTTCTTCACTTTTCTAAATACTTATTACTTCTCAAAGCATACTCTTTAAAACTGAAATTCTATCTTCTTTTCTTACTTCACTTCTTCACTTTTCTAAATACTTATTACTTCTCAAAGCATACTCCTTAAAACTGAAATTCTATCTTCTTTTCTTACTCTACTTCTTCACTTTTCTATAGACTTATTACTTCTCAAAGCATACTCCTTAAAACTGAAATTCTATCTTCTTTTCTTACTTCACTTCTTCACTTTTCTAAATACTTATTACTTCTCAAAGCATACTCCTTAAAACTGAAATTCTATCTTCTTTTCTTACTTCACTTCTTCACTTTTCTAAATACTTATTACTTCTCAAAGCATACTCTTTAAAACTGAAATTCTATCTTCTTTTCTTACTTCACTTCTTCACTTTTCTAAATACTTATTACTTCTCAAAGCATACTCCTTAAAACTGAAATTCTATCTTCTTTTCTTACTTTACTTCTTCACTTTTCTATAGGCTAACTTTCATCTACAAGTATATCTTGACGAATCGAATTCAGATTCGTAATTGTGACATTAATTCTAACATTTTGGATATTCTAACTTATATTTTAGTGCTTGCTATGAAAACCTATCATTAGATATTCTTTTCTTACTTCACTTCTTCACTTTTCTATAGACTTATTACTTCTCAAAGCATACTCCTTAAAACTGAAATTCTATCTTCTTTTCTTACTTCACTTCTTCACTTTTCTAAATACTTATTACTTCTCAAAGCATACTCCTTAAAACTGAAATTCTATCTTCTTTTCTTACTTCACTTCTTCACTTTTCTAAATACTTATTACTTCTCAAAGCATACTCCTTAAAACTGAAATTCTATCTTCTTTTCTTACTCTACTTCTTCACTTTTCTATAGACTTATTACTTCTCAAAGCATACTCCTTAAAACTGAAATTCTATCTTCTTTTCTTACTTCACTTCTTCACTTTTCTAAATACTTATTACTTCTCAAAGCATACTCCTTAAAACTGAAATTCTATCTTCTTTTCTTACTTCACTTCTTCACTTTTCTAAATACTTATTACTTCTCAAAGCATACTCCTTAAAACTGAAATTCTATCTTCTTTTCTTACTCTACTTCTTCACTTTTCTATAGACTTATTACTTCTCAAAGCATACTCCTTAAAACTGAAATTCTATCTTCTTTTCTTACTTCACTTCTTCACTTTTCTAAATACTTATTACTTCTCAAAGCATACTCCTTAAAACTGAAATTCTATCTTCTTTTCTTACTTCACTTCTTCACTTTTCTAAATACTTATTACTTCTCAAAGCATACTCTTTAAAACTGAAATTCTATCTTCTTTTCTTACTTCACTTCTTCACTTTTCTAAATACTTATTACTTCTCAAAGCATACTCCTTAAAACTGAAATTCTATCTTCTTTTCTTACTTTACTTCTTCACTTTTCTATAGGCTAACTTTCATCTACAAGTATATCTTGACGAATCGAATTCAGATTCGTAATTGTGACATTAATTCTAACATTTTGGATATTCTAACTTATATTTTAGTGCTTGCTATGAAAACCTATCATTAGATATTCTTTTCTTACTTCACTTCTTCACTTTTCTAAATACTTATTACTTCTCAAAGCATACTCTTTAAAACTGAAATTCTATCTTCTTTTCTTACTTCACTTCTTCACTTTTCTAAATACTTATTACTTCTCAAAGCATACTCCTTAAAACTGAAATTCTATCTTCTTTTCTTACTTTACTTCTTCACTTTTCTATAGGCTAACTTTCATCTACAAGTATATCTTGACGAATCGAATTCAGATTCGTAATTGTGACATTAATTCTAACATTTTGGATATTCTAACTTATATTTTAGTGCTTGCTATGAAAACCTATCATTAGATATTCTTTTCTTACTTCACTTCTTCACTTTTCTAAATACTTATTACTTCTCAAAGCATACTCTTTAAAACTGAAATTCTATCTTCTTTTCTTACTTCACTTCTTCACTTTTCTAAATACTTATTACTTCTCAAAGCATACTCCTTAAAACTGAAATTCTATCTTCTTTTCTTACTTTACTTCTTCACTTTTCTATAGGCTAACTTTCATCTACAAGTATATCTTGACGAATCGAATTCAGATTCGTAATTGTGACATTAATTCTAACATTTTGGATATTCTAACTTATATTTTAGTGCTTGCTATGAAAACCTATCATTAGATATTCTTTTCTTACTTCACTTCTTCACTTTTCTAAATACTTATTACTTCTCAAAGCATACTCTTTAAAACTGAAATTCTATCTTCTTTTCTTACTTCACTTCTTCACTTTTCTAAATACTTATTACTTCTCAAAGCATACTCCTTAAAACTGAAATTCTATCTTCTTTTCTTACTCTACTTCTTCACTTTTCTATAGACTTATTACTTCTCAAAGCATACTCCTTAAAACTGAAATTCTATCTTCTTTTCTTACTTCACTTCTTCACTTTTCTAAATACTTATTACTTCTCAAAGCATACTCCTTAAAACTGAAATTCTATCTTCTTTTCTTACTTCACTTCTTCACTTTTCTAAATACTTATTACTTCTCAAAGCATACTCTTTAAAACTGAAATTCTATCTTCTTTTCTTACTTCACTTCTTCACTTTTCTAAATACTTATTACTTCTCAAAGCATACTCCTTAAAACTGAAATTCTATCTTCTTTTCTTACTTTACTTCTTCACTTTTCTATAGGCTAACTTTCATCTACAAGTATATCTTGACGAATCGAATTCAGATTCGTAATTGTGATATTAATTCTAACATTTTGGATATTCTAACTTATATTTTAGTGCTTGCTATGAAAACCTATCATTAGATATTCTTTTCTTACTTCACTTCTTCACTTTTCTAAATACTTATTACTTCTCAAAGCATACTCCTTAAAACTGAAATTCTATCTTCTTTTCTTACTCTACTTCTTCACTTTTCTATAGACTTATTACTTCTCAAAGCATACTCCTTAAAACTGAAATTCTATCTTCTTTTCTTACTCTACTTCTTCACTTTTCTATAGACTTATTACTTCTCAAAGCATACTCCTTAAAACTGAAATTCTATCTTCTTTTCTTACTTCACTTCTTCACTTTTCTAAATACTTATTACTTCTCAAAGCATACTCCTTAAAACTGAAATTCTATCTTCTTTTCTTACTTCACTTCTTCACTTTTCTAAATACTTATTACTTCTCAAAGCATACTCTTTAAAACTGAAATTCTATCTTCTTTTCTTACTTCACTTCTTCACTTTTCTAAATACTTATTACTTCTCAAAGCATACTCCTTAAAACTGAAATTCTATCTTCTTTTCTTACTCTACTTCTTCACTTTTCTATAGACTTATTACTTCTCAAAGCATACTCCTTAAAACTGAAATTCTATCTTCTTTTCTTACTTCACTTCTTCACTTTTCTAAATACTTATTACTTCTCAAAGCATACTCCTTAAAACTGAAATTCTATCTTCTTTTCTTACTTCACTTCTTCACTTTTCTAAATACTTATTACTTCTCAAAGCATACTCTTTAAAACTGAAATTCTATCTTCTTTTCTTACTTCACTTCTTCACTTTTCTAAATACTTATTACTTCTCAAAGCATACTCCTTAAAACTGAAATTCTATCTTCTTTTCTTACTTTACTTCTTCACTTTTCTATAGGCTAACTTTCATCTACAAGTATATCTTGACGAATCGAATTCAGATTCGTAATTGTGACATTAATTCTAACATTTTGGATATTCTAACTTATATTTTAGTGCTTGCTATGAAAACCTATCATTAGATATTCTTTTCTTACTTCACTTCTTCACTTTTCTATAGACTTATTACTTCTCAAAGCATACTCCTTAAAACTGAAATTCTATCTTCTTTTCTTACTTCACTTCTTCACTTTTCTAAATACTTATTACTTCTCAAAGCATACTCCTTAAAACTGAAATTCTATCTTCTTTTCTTACTTCACTTCTTCACTTTTCTAAATACTTATTACTTCTCAAAGCATACTCCTTAAAACTGAAATTCTATCTTCTTTTCTTACTCTACTTCTTCACTTTTCTATAGACTTATTACTTCTCAAAGCATACTCCTTAAAACTGAAATTCTATCTTCTTTTCTTACTTCACTTCTTCACTTTTCTAAATACTTATTACTTCTCAAAGCATACTCCTTAAAACTGAAATTCTATCTTCTTTTCTTACTTCACTTCTTCACTTTTCTAAATACTTATTACTTCTCAAAGCATACTCCTTAAAACTGAAATTCTATCTTCTTTTCTTACTCTACTTCTTCACTTTTCTATAGACTTATTACTTCTCAAAGCATACTCCTTAAAACTGAAATTCTATCTTCTTTTCTTACTTCACTTCTTCACTTTTCTAAATACTTATTACTTCTCAAAGCATACTCCTTAAAACTGAAATTCTATCTTCTTTTCTTACTTCACTTCTTCACTTTTCTAAATACTTATTACTTCTCAAAGCATACTCTTTAAAACTGAAATTCTATCTTCTTTTCTTACTTCACTTCTTCACTTTTCTAAATACTTATTACTTCTCAAAGCATACTCCTTAAAACTGAAATTCTATCTTCTTTTCTTACTTTACTTCTTCACTTTTCTATAGGCTAACTTTCATCTACAAGTATATCTTGACGAATCGAATTCAGATTCGTAATTGTGACATTAATTCTAACATTTTGGATATTCTAACTTATATTTTAGTGCTTGCTATGAAAACCTATCATTAGATATTCTTTTCTTACTTCACTTCTTCACTTTTCTAAATACTTATTACTTCTCAAAGCATACTCTTTAAAACTGAAATTCTATCTTCTTTTCTTACTTCACTTCTTCACTTTTCTAAATACTTATTACTTCTCAAAGCATACTCCTTAAAACTGAAATTCTATCTTCTTTTCTTACTTTACTTCTTCACTTTTCTATAGGCTAACTTTCATCTACAAGTATATCTTGACGAATCGAATTCAGATTCGTAATTGTGACATTAATTCTAACATTTTGGATATTCTAACTTATATTTTAGTGCTTGCTATGAAAACCTATCATTAGATATTCTTTTCTTACTTCACTTCTTCACTTTTCTAAATACTTATTACTTCTCAAAGCATACTCTTTAAAACTGAAATTCTATCTTCTTTTCTTACTTCACTTCTTCACTTTTCTAAATACTTATTACTTCTCAAAGCATACTCTTTAAAACTGAAATTCTATCTTCTTTTCTTACTTCACTTCTTCACTTTTCTAAATACTTATTACTTCTCAAAGCATACTCCTTAAAACTGAAATTCTATCTTCTTTTCTTACTTCACTTCTTCACTTTTCTAAATACTTATTACTTCTCAAAGCATACTCCTTAAAACTGAAATTCTATCTTCTTTTCTTACTCTACTTCTTCACTTTTCTATAGACTTATTACTTCTCAAAGCATACTCCTTAAAACTGAAATTCTATCTTCTTTTCTTACTTCACTTCTTCACTTTTCTAAATACTTATTACTTCTCAAAGCATACTCCTTAAAACTGAAATTCTATCTTCTTTTCTTACTTCACTTCTTCACTTTTCTATAGGCTAACTTTCATCTACAAGTATATCTTGACGAATCGAATTCAGATTCGTAATTGTGATATTAATTCTAACATTTTGGATATTCTAACTTATATTTTAGTGCTTGCTATGAAAACCTATCATTAGATATTCTTTTCTTACTTCACTTCTTCACTTTTCTAAATACTTATTACTTCTCAAAGCATACTCCTTAAAACTGAAATTCTATCTTCTTTTCTTACTCTACTTCTTCACTTTTCTATAGACTTATTACTTCTCAAAGCATACTCCTTAAAACTGAAATTCTATCTTCTTTTCTTACTCTACTTCTTCACTTTTCTATAGACTTATTACTTCTCAAAGCATACTCCTTAAAACTGAAATTCTATCTTCTTTTCTTACTTCACTTCTTCACTTTTCTAAATACTTATTACTTCTCAAAGCATACTCCTTAAAACTGAAATTCTATCTTCTTTTCTTACTTCACTTCTTCACTTTTCTAAATACTTATTACTTCTCAAAGCATACTCTTTAAAACTGAAATTCTATCTTCTTTTCTTACTTCACTTCTTCACTTTTCTAAATACTTATTACTTCTCAAAGCATACTCCTTAAAACTGAAATTCTATCTTCTTTTCTTACTCTACTTCTTCACTTTTCTATAGACTTATTACTTCTCAAAGCATACTCCTTAAAACTGAAATTCTATCTTCTTTTCTTACTTCACTTCTTCACTTTTCTAAATACTTATTACTTCTCAAAGCATACTCCTTAAAACTGAAATTCTATCTTCTTTTCTTACTTCACTTCTTCACTTTTCTAAATACTTATTACTTCTCAAAGCATACTCTTTAAAACTGAAATTCTATCTTCTTTTCTTACTTCACTTCTTCACTTTTCTAAATACTTATTACTTCTCAAAGCATACTCCTTAAAACTGAAATTCTATCTTCTTTTCTTACTTTACTTCTTCACTTTTCTATAGGCTAACTTTCATCTACAAGTATATCTTGACGAATCGAATTCAGATTCGTAATTGTGACATTAATTCTAACATTTTGGATATTCTAACTTATATTTTAGTGCTTGCTATGAAAACCTATCATTAGATATTCTTTTCTTACTTCACTTCTTCACTTTTCTATAGACTTATTACTTCTCAAAGCATACTCCTTAAAACTGAAATTCTATCTTCTTTTCTTACTTCACTTCTTCACTTTTCTAAATACTTATTACTTCTCAAAGCATACTCCTTAAAACTGAAATTCTATCTTCTTTTCTTACTTCACTTCTTCACTTTTCTAAATACTTATTACTTCTCAAAGCATACTCCTTAAAACTGAAATTCTATCTTCTTTTCTTACTCTACTTCTTCACTTTTCTATAGACTTATTACTTCTCAAAGCATACTCCTTAAAACTGAAATTCTATCTTCTTTTCTTACTTCACTTCTTCACTTTTCTAAATACTTATTACTTCTCAAAGCATACTCCTTAAAACTGAAATTCTATCTTCTTTTCTTACTTCACTTCTTCACTTTTCTAAATACTTATTACTTCTCAAAGCATACTCCTTAAAACTGAAATTCTATCTTCTTTTCTTACTCTACTTCTTCACTTTTCTATAGACTTATTACTTCTCAAAGCATACTCCTTAAAACTGAAATTCTATCTTCTTTTCTTACTTCACTTCTTCACTTTTCTAAATACTTATTACTTCTCAAAGCATACTCCTTAAAACTGAAATTCTATCTTCTTTTCTTACTTCACTTCTTCACTTTTCTAAATACTTATTACTTCTCAAAGCATACTCTTTAAAACTGAAATTCTATCTTCTTTTCTTACTTCACTTCTTCACTTTTCTAAATACTTATTACTTCTCAAAGCATACTCCTTAAAACTGAAATTCTATCTTCTTTTCTTACTTTACTTCTTCACTTTTCTATAGGCTAACTTTCATCTACAAGTATATCTTGACGAATCGAATTCAGATTCGTAATTGTGACATTAATTCTAACATTTTGGATATTCTAACTTATATTTTAGTGCTTGCTATGAAAACCTATCATTAGATATTCTTTTCTTACTTCACTTCTTCACTTTTCTAAATACTTATTACTTCTCAAAGCATACTCTTTAAAACTGAAATTCTATCTTCTTTTCTTACTTCACTTCTTCACTTTTCTAAATACTTATTACTTCTCAAAGCATACTCCTTAAAACTGAAATTCTATCTTCTTTTCTTACTTTACTTCTTCACTTTTCTATAGGCTAACTTTCATCTACAAGTATATCTTGACGAATCGAATTCAGATTCGTAATTGTGACATTAATTCTAACATTTTGGATATTCTAACTTATATTTTAGTGCTTGCTATGAAAACCTATCATTAGATATTCTTTTCTTACTTCACTTCTTCACTTTTCTAAATACTTATTACTTCTCAAAGCATACTCTTTAAAACTGAAATTCTATCTTCTTTTCTTACTTCACTTCTTCACTTTTCTAAATACTTATTACTTCTCAAAGCATACTCTTTAAAACTGAAATTCTATCTTCTTTTCTTACTTCACTTCTTCACTTTTCTAAATACTTATTACTTCTCAAAGCATACTCCTTAAAACTGAAATTCTATCTTCTTTTCTTACTTCACTTCTTCACTTTTCTAAATACTTATTACTTCTCAAAGCATACTCCTTAAAACTGAAATTCTATCTTCTTTTCTTACTCTACTTCTTCACTTTTCTATAGACTTATTACTTCTCAAAGCATACTCCTTAAAACTGAAATTCTATCTTCTTTTCTTACTTCACTTCTTCACTTTTCTAAATACTTATTACTTCTCAAAGCATACTCCTTAAAACTGAAATTCTATCTTCTTTTCTTACTTCACTTCTTCACTTTTCTAAATACTTATTACTTCTCAAAGCATACTCTTTAAAACTGAAATTCTATCTTCTTTTCTTACTTCACTTCTTCACTTTTCTAAATACTTATTACTTCTCAAAGCATACTCCTTAAAACTGAAATTCTATCTTCTTTTCTTACTTTACTTCTTCACTTTTCTATAGGCTAACTTTCATCTACAAGTATATCTTGACGAATCGAATTCAGATTCGTAATTGTGACATTAATTCTAACATTTTGGATATTCTAACTTATATTTTAGTGCTTGCTATGAAAACCTATCATTAGATATTCTTTTCTTACTTCACTTCTTCACTTTTCTAAATACTTATTACTTCTCAAAGCATACTCTTTAAAACTGAAATTCTATCTTCTTTTCTTACTTCACTTCTTCACTTTTCTAAATACTTATTACTTCTCAAAGCATACTCCTTAAAACTGAAATTCTATCTTCTTTTCTTACTTTACTTCTTCACTTTTCTATAGGCTAACTTTCATCTACAAGTATATCTTGACGAATCGAATTCAGATTCGTAATTGTGACATTAATTCTAACATTTTGGATATTCTAACTTATATTTTAGTGCTTGCTATGAAAACCTATCATTAGATATTCTTTTCTTACTTCACTTCTTCACTTTTCTAAATACTTATTACTTCTCAAAGCATACTCTTTAAAACTGAAATTCTATCTTCTTTTCTTACTTCACTTCTTCACTTTTCTAAATACTTATTACTTCTCAAAGCATACTCCTTAAAACTGAAATTCTATCTTCTTTTCTTACTTTACTTCTTCACTTTTCTATAGGCTAACTTTCATCTACAAGTATATCTTGACGAATCGAATTCAGATTCGTAATTGTGACATTAATTCTAACATTTTGGATATTCTAACTTATATTTTAGTGCTTGCTATGAAAACCTATCATTAGATATTCTTTTCTTACTTCACTTCTTCACTTTTCTATAGACTTATTACTTCTCAAAGCATACTCCTTAAAACTGAAATTCTATCTTCTTTTCTTACTTCACTTCTTCACTTTTCTAAATACTTATTACTTCTCAAAGCATACTCCTTAAAACTGAAATTCTATCTTCTTTTCTTACTTCACTTCTTCACTTTTCTAAATACTTATTACTTCTCAAAGCATACTCCTTAAAACTGAAATTCTATCTTCTTTTCTTACTCTACTTCTTCACTTTTCTATAGACTTATTACTTCTCAAAGCATACTCCTTAAAACTGAAATTCTATCTTCTTTTCTTACTTCACTTCTTCACTTTTCTAAATACTTATTACTTCTCAAAGCATACTCCTTAAAACTGAAATTCTATCTTCTTTTCTTACTTCACTTCTTCACTTTTCTAAATACTTATTACTTCTCAAAGCATACTCCTTAAAACTGAAATTCTATCTTCTTTTCTTACTCTACTTCTTCACTTTTCTATAGACTTATTACTTCTCAAAGCATACTCCTTAAAACTGAAATTCTATCTTCTTTTCTTACTTCACTTCTTCACTTTTCTAAATACTTATTACTTCTCAAAGCATACTCCTTAAAACTGAAATTCTATCTTCTTTTCTTACTTCACTTCTTCACTTTTCTAAATACTTATTACTTCTCAAAGCATACTCTTTAAAACTGAAATTCTATCTTCTTTTCTTACTTCACTTCTTCACTTTTCTAAATACTTATTACTTCTCAAAGCATACTCCTTAAAACTGAAATTCTATCTTCTTTTCTTACTTTACTTCTTCACTTTTCTATAGGCTAACTTTCATCTACAAGTATATCTTGACGAATCGAATTCAGATTCGTAATTGTGACATTAATTCTAACATTTTGGATATTCTAACTTATATTTTAGTGCTTGCTATGAAAACCTATCATTAGATATTCTTTTCTTACTTCACTTCTTCACTTTTCTAAATACTTATTACTTCTCAAAGCATACTCTTTAAAACTGAAATTCTATCTTCTTTTCTTACTTCACTTCTTCACTTTTCTAAATACTTATTACTTCTCAAAGCATACTCCTTAAAACTGAAATTCTATCTTCTTTTCTTACTTTACTTCTTCACTTTTCTATAGGCTAACTTTCATCTACAAGTATATCTTGACGAATCGAATTCAGATTCGTAATTGTGACATTAATTCTAACATTTTGGATATTCTAACTTATATTTTAGTGCTTGCTATGAAAACCTATCATTAGATATTCTTTTCTTACTTCACTTCTTCACTTTTCTAAATACTTATTACTTCTCAAAGCATACTCTTTAAAACTGAAATTCTATCTTCTTTTCTTACTTCACTTCTTCACTTTTCTAAATACTTATTACTTCTCAAAGCATACTCCTTAAAACTGAAATTCTATCTTCTTTTCTTACTTTACTTCTTCACTTTTCTATAGGCTAACTTTCATCTACAAGTATATCTTGACGAATCGAATTCAGATTCGTAATTGTGACATTAATTCTAACATTTTGGATATTCTAACTTATATTTTAGTGCTTGCTATGAAAACCTATCATTAGATATTCTTTTCTTACTTCACTTCTTCACTTTTCTAAATACTTATTACTTCTCAAAGCATACTCTTTAAAACTGAAATTCTATCTTCTTTTCTTACTTCACTTCTTCACTTTTCTAAATACTTATTACTTCTCAAAGCATACTCCTTAAAACTGAAATTCTATCTTCTTTTCTTACTCTACTTCTTCACTTTTCTATAGGCTAACTTTCATCTACAAGTATATCTTGACGAATCGAATTCAGATTCGTAATTGTGACATTAATTCTAACATTTTGGATATTCTAACTTATATTTTAGTGCTTGCTATGAAAACCTATCATTAGATATTCTTTTCTTACTTCACTTCTTCACTTTTCTAAATACTTATTACTTCTCAAAGCATACTCTTTAAAACTGAAATTCTATCTTCTTTTCTTACTTCACTTCTTCACTTTTCTAAATACTTATTACTTCTCAAAGCATACTCCTTAAAACTGAAATTCTATCTTCTTTTCTTACTTTACTTCTTCACTTTTCTATAGGCTAACTTTCATCTACAAGTATATCTTGACGAATCGAATTCAGATTCGTAATTGTGACATTAATTCTAACATTTTGGATATTCTAACTTATATTTTAGTGCTTGCTATGAAAACCTATCATTAGATATTCTTTTCTTACTTCACTTCTTCACTTTTCTATAGACTTATTACTTCTCAAAGCATACTCCTTAAAACTGAAATTCTATCTTCTTTTCTTACTTCACTTCTTCACTTTTCTAAATACTTATTACTTCTCAAAGCATACTCCTTAAAACTGAAATTCTATCTTCTTTTCTTACTTCACTTCTTCACTTTTCTAAATACTTATTACTTCTCAAAGCATACTCCTTAAAACTGAAATTCTATCTTCTTTTCTTACTCTACTTCTTCACTTTTCTATAGACTTATTACTTCTCAAAGCATACTCCTTAAAACTGAAATTCTATCTTCTTTTCTTACTTCACTTCTTCACTTTTCTAAATACTTATTACTTCTCAAAGCATACTCCTTAAAACTGAAATTCTATCTTCTTTTCTTACTTCACTTCTTCACTTTTCTAAATACTTATTACTTCTCAAAGCATACTCCTTAAAACTGAAATTCTATCTTCTTTTCTTACTCTACTTCTTCACTTTTCTATAGACTTATTACTTCTCAAAGCATACTCCTTAAAACTGAAATTCTATCTTCTTTTCTTACTTCACTTCTTCACTTTTCTAAATACTTATTACTTCTCAAAGCATACTCCTTAAAACTGAAATTCTATCTTCTTTTCTTACTTCACTTCTTCACTTTTCTAAATACTTATTACTTCTCAAAGCATACTCTTTAAAACTGAAATTCTATCTTCTTTTCTTACTTCACTTCTTCACTTTTCTAAATACTTATTACTTCTCAAAGCATACTCCTTAAAACTGAAATTCTATCTTCTTTTCTTACTTTACTTCTTCACTTTTCTATAGGCTAACTTTCATCTACAAGTATATCTTGACGAATCGAATTCAGATTCGTAATTGTGACATTAATTCTAACATTTTGGATATTCTAACTTATATTTTAGTGCTTGCTATGAAAACCTATCATTAGATATTCTTTTCTTACTTCACTTCTTCACTTTTCTAAATACTTATTACTTCTCAAAGCATACTCTTTAAAACTGAAATTCTATCTTCTTTTCTTACTTCACTTCTTCACTTTTCTAAATACTTATTACTTCTCAAAGCATACTCCTTAAAACTGAAATTCTATCTTCTTTTCTTACTTTACTTCTTCACTTTTCTATAGGCTAACTTTCATCTACAAGTATATCTTGACGAATCGAATTCAGATTCGTAATTGTGACATTAATTCTAACATTTTGGATATTCTAACTTATATTTTAGTGCTTGCTATGAAAACCTATCATTAGATATTCTTTTCTTACTTCACTTCTTCACTTTTCTAAATACTTATTACTTCTCAAAGCATACTCTTTAAAACTGAAATTCTATCTTCTTTTCTTACTTCACTTCTTCACTTTTCTAAATACTTATTACTTCTCAAAGCATACTCCTTAAAACTGAAATTCTATCTTCTTTTCTTACTTTACTTCTTCACTTTTCTATAGGCTAACTTTCATCTACAAGTATATCTTGACGAATCGAATTCAGATTCGTAATTGTGACATTAATTCTAACATTTTGGATATTCTAACTTATATTTTAGTGCTTGCTATGAAAACCTATCATTAGATATTCTTTTCTTACTTCACTTCTTCACTTTTCTAAATACTTATTACTTCTCAAAGCATACTCTTTAAAACTGAAATTCTATCTTCTTTTCTTACTTCACTTCTTCACTTTTCTAAATACTTATTACTTCTCAAAGCATACTCCTTAAAACTGAAATTCTATCTTCTTTTCTTACTCTACTTCTTCACTTTTCTATAGACTTATTACTTCTCAAAGCATACTCCTTAAAACTGAAATTCTATCTTCTTTTCTTACTTCACTTCTTCACTTTTCTAAATACTTATTACTTCTCAAAGCATACTCCTTAAAACTGAAATTCTATCTTCTTTTCTTACTTCACTTCTTCACTTTTCTAAATACTTATTACTTCTCAAAGCATACTCTTTAAAACTGAAATTCTATCTTCTTTTCTTACTTCACTTCTTCACTTTTCTAAATACTTATTACTTCTCAAAGCATACTCCTTAAAACTGAAATTCTATCTTCTTTCTTACTTTACTTCTTCACTTTTCTATAGGCTAACTTTCATCTACAAGTATATCTTGACGAATCGAATTCAGATTCGTAATTGTGACATTAATTCTAACATTTTGGATATTCTAACTTATATTTTAGTGCTTGCTATGAAAACCTATCATTAGATATTCTTTTCTTACTTCACTTCTTCACTTTTCTAAATACTTATTACTTCTCAAAGCATACTCTTTAAAACTGAAATTCTATCTTCTTTTCTTACTTCACTTCTTCACTTTTCTAAATACTTATTACTTCTCAAAGCATACTCCTTAAAACTGAAATTCTATCTTCTTTTCTTACTTTACTTCTTCACTTTTCTATAGGCTAACTTTCATCTACAAGTATATCTTGACGAATCGAATTCAGATTCGTAATTGTGACATTAATTCTAACATTTTGGATATTCTAACTTATATTTTAGTGCTTGCTATGAAAACCTATCATTAGATATTCTTTTCTTACTTCACTTCTTCACTTTTCTAAATACTTATTACTTCTCAAAGCATACTCTTTAAAACTGAAATTCTATCTTCTTTTCTTACTTCACTTCTTCACTTTTCTAAATACTTATTACTTCTCAAAGCATACTCCTTAAAACTGAAATTCTATCTTCTTTTCTTACTTTACTTCTTCACTTTTCTATAGGCTAACTTTCATCTACAAGTATATCTTGACGAATCGAATTCAGATTCGTAATTGTGACATTAATTCTAACATTTTGGATATTCTAACTTATATTTTAGTGCTTGCTATGAAAACCTATCATTAGATATTCTTTTCTTACTTCACTTCTTCACTTTTCTAAATACTTATTACTTCTCAAAGCATACTCTTTAAAACTGAAATTCTATCTTCTTTTCTTACTTCACTTCTTCACTTTTCTAAATACTTATTACTTCTCAAAGCATACTCCTTAAAACTGAAATTCTATCTTCTTTTCTTACTCTACTTCTTCACTTTTCTATAGACTTATTACTTCTCAAAGCATACTCCTTAAAACTGAAATTCTATCTTCTTTTCTTACTTCACTTCTTCACTTTTCTAAATACTTATTACTTCTCAAAGCATACTCCTTAAAACTGAAATTCTATCTTCTTTTCTTACTTCACTTCTTCACTTTTCTAAATACTTATTACTTCTCAAAGCATACTCTTTAAAACTGAAATTCTATCTTCTTTTCTTACTTCACTTCTTCACTTTTCTAAATACTTATTACTTCTCAAAGCATACTCCTTAAAACTGAAATTCTATCTTCTTTTCTTACTTTACTTCTTCACTTTTCTATAGGCTAACTTTCATCTACAAGTATATCTTGACGAATCGAATTCAGATTCGTAATTGTGACATTAATTCTAACATTTTGGATATTCTAACTTATATTTTAGTGCTTGCTATGAAAACCTATCATTAGATATTCTTTTCTTACTTCACTTCTTCACTTTTCTAAATACTTATTACTTCTCAAAGCATACTCTTTAAAACTGAAATTCTATCTTCTTTTCTTACTTCACTTCTTCACTTTTCTAAATACTTATTACTTCTCAAAGCATACTCCTTAAAACTGAAATTCTATCTTCTTTTCTTACTCTACTTCTTCACTTTTCTATAGACTTATTACTTCTCAAAGCATACTCCTTAAAACTGAAATTCTATCTTCTTTTCTTACTTCACTTCTTCACTTTTCTAAATACTTATTACTTCTCAAAGCATACTCCTTAAAACTGAAATTCTATCTTCTTTTCTTACTTCACTTCTTCACTTTTCTAAATACTTATTACTTCTCAAAGCATACTCTTTAAAACTGAAATTCTATCTTCTTTTCTTACTTCACTTCTTCACTTTTCTAAATACTTATTACTTCTCAAAGCATACTCCTTAAAACTGAAATTCTATCTTCTTTTCTTACTTTACTTCTTCACTTTTCTATAGGCTAACTTTCATCTACAAGTATATCTTGACGAATCGAATTCAGATTCGTAATTGTGATATTAATTCTAACATTTTGGATATTCTAACTTATATTTTAGTGCTTGCTATGAAAACCTATCATTAGATATTCTTTTCTTACTTCACTTCTTCACTTTTCTAAATACTTATTACTTCTCAAAGCATACTCTTTAAAACTGAAATTCTATCTTCTTTTCTTACTTCACTTCTTCACTTTTCTAAATACTTATTACTTCTCAAAGCATACTCCTTAAAACTGAAATTCTATCTTCTTTTCTTACTCTACTTCTTCACTTTTCTATAGACTTATTACTTCTCAAAGCATACTCCTTAAAACTGAAATTCTATCTTCTTTTCTTACTTCACTTCTTCACTTTTCTAAATACTTATTACTTCTCAAAGCATACTCCTTAAAACTGAAATTCTATCTTCTTTTCTTACTTCACTTCTTCACTTTTCTAAATACTTATTACTTCTCAAAGCATACTCTTTAAAACTGAAATTCTATCTTCTTTTCTTACTTCACTTCTTCACTTTTCTAAATACTTATTACTTCTCAAAGCATACTCCTTAAAACTGAAATTCTATCTTCTTTTCTTACTTTACTTCTTCACTTTTCTATAGGCTAACTTTCATCTACAAGTATATCTTGACGAATCGAATTCAGATTCGTAATTGTGATATTAATTCTAACATTTTGGATATTCTAACTTATATTTTAGTGCTTGCTATGAAAACTTATCATTAGATATTCTTTTCTTACTTCACTTCTTCACTTTTCTAAATACTTATTACTTCTCAAAGCATACTCCTTAAAACTGAAATTCTATCTTCTTTTCTTACTTCACTTCTTCACTTTTCTAAATACTTATTACTTCTCAAAGCATACTCCTTAAAACTGAAATTCTATCTTCTTTTCTTACTCTACTTCTTCACTTTTCTATAGACTTATTACTTCTCAAAGCATACTCCTTAAAACTGAAATTCTATCTTCTTTTCTTACTTCACTTCTTCACTTTTCTAAATACTTATTACTTCTCAAAGCATACTCCTTAAAACTGAAATTCTATCTTCTTTTCTTACTTCACTTCTTCACTTTTCTAAATACTTATTACTTCTCAAAGCATACTCCTTAAAACTGAAATTCTATCTTCTTTTCTTACTCTACTTCTTCACTTTTCTATAGACTTATTACTTCTCAAAGCATACTCCTTAAAACTGAAATTCTATCTTCTTTTCTTACTTCACTTCTTCACTTTTCTAAATACTTATTACTTCTCAAAGCATACTCCTTAAAACTGAAATTCTATCTTCTTTTCTTACTTCACTTCTTCACTTTTCTAAATACTTATTACTTCTCAAAGCATACTCTTTAAAACTGAAATTCTATCTTCTTTTCTTACTTCACTTCTTCACTTTTCTAAATACTTATTACTTCTCAAAGCATACTCCTTAAAACTGAAATTCTATCTTCTTTTCTTACTTTACTTCTTCACTTTTCTATA
>CAMPDV010006507.1:0-22919 GCA_946699065.1 Loxodes magnus
AAAACTTAAATTTTATTTAATCTTGAGTAATCTAAAAATAGTTAAAACTTAAATTTTATTTAATCTTGAGTAATCTAAAAATAGTTAAAACTTAAATTTTATTTAATCTTTGAGTAATCTAAAAATAGTTAAAACTTAAATTTTATTTAATCTTGAGTAATCTAAAAATAGTTAAAACTTAAATTTTATTTAATCTTGAGTAATCTAAAAATAGTTAAAACTTAAATTTTATTTAATCTTGAGTAATCTAAAAATAGTTAAAACTTAAATTTTATTTAATCTTGAGTAATCTAAAAATATTTAGATTCTAATTTTATTTAATCTTGAGTAATCTAAAAATAGTTAAAACTTAAATTTTATTTAATCTTGAGTAATCTAAAAATAGTTAAAACTTAAATTTTATTTAATCTTGAGTAATCTAAAAATAGTTAAAACTTAAATTTTATTTAATCTTGAGTAATCTAAAAATAGATAAAACTTAAATTTTATTTAATCTTGAGTAATCTAAAAATAGTTAAAACTTAAATTTTATTTAATCTTGAGTAATCTAAAAATAGTTAAAACTTAAATTTCATTTAATCTTGAGTAATCTAAAAATATTTAAAACTTAAATTTTATTTAATCTTTGAGTAATCTAAAAATAGTTAAAACTTAAATTTTATTTAATCTTGAGTGATCTAAAAATAGTTAAAACTTAAATTTTATTTAATCTTGAGTAATCTAAAAATAGTTAAAACTTAAATTTTATTTAATCTTGAGTAATCTAAAAATAGTTAAAACGCAAATTTTATTTAATCTTGAGTAATCTAAAAATAGATAAAACTTAAATTTTATTTAATCTTGAGTAATCTAAAAATAGTTAAAACTTAAATTTTATTTAATCTTGAGTAATCTAAAAATAGTTAAAACTTAAATTTCATTTAATCTTGAGTAATCTAAAAATATTTAAAACTTAAATTTTATTTAATCTTTGAGTAATCTAAAAATAGTTAAAACTTAAATTTTATTTAATCTTGAGTGATCTAAAAATAGTTAAAACTTAAATTTTATTTAATCTTGAGTAATCTAAAAATAGTTAAAACTTAAATTTTATTTAATCTTGAGTAATCTAAAAATAGTTAAAACGCAAATTTTATTTAATCTTGAGTAATCTAAAAATAGATAAAACTTAAATTTTATTTAATCTTGAGTAATCTAAAAATAGTTAAAACTTAAATTTTATTTAATCTTGAGTAATCTAAAAATAGTTAAAACTTAAATTTTATTTAATCTTGAGTAATCTAAAAATAGTTAAAACTTAAATTTTATTTAATCTTGAGTAATCTAAAAATAGTTAAAACTTAAATTTTATTTAATCTTGAGTAATCTAAAAATAGTTAAAACTTAAATTTTATTTAATCTTGAGTAATCTAAAAATAGTTAAAACTTAAATTTTATTTAATCTTGAGTAATCTAAAAATAGTTAAAACTTAAATTTTATTTAATCTTTGAGTAATCTAAAAATATTTAGATTCTAATTTTATTTAATCTTGAGTAATCTAAAAATAGTTAAAACTTAAATTTTATTTAATCTTGAGTAATCTAAAAATAGTTAAAACTTAAATTTTATTTAATCTTGAGTAATCTAAAAATAGATAAAACTTAAATTTTATTTAATCTTGAGTAATCTAAAAATAGTTAAAACTTAAATTTTATTTAATCTTGAGTAATCTAAAAATAGTTAAAACTTAAATTTTATTTAATCTTGAGTAATCTAAAAATAGTTAAAACTTAAATTTTATTTAATCTTGAGTAATCTAAAAATAGTTAAAACTTAAATTTTATTTAATCTTGAGTAATCTAAAAATAGTTAAAACTTAAATTTTATTTAATCTTTGAGTAATCTAAAAATAGTTAAAACTTAAATTTTATTTAATCTTGAGTAATCTAAAAATAGTTAAAACTTAAATTTTATTTAATCTTGAGTAATCTAAAAATAGTTAAAACTTAAATTTTATTTAATCTTGAGTAATCTAAAAATAGTTAAAACTTAAATTTTATTTAATCTTTGAGTAATCTAAAAATAGTTAAAACTTAAATTTTATTTAATCTTGAGTGATCTAAAAATAGTTAAAACTTAAATTTTATTTAATCTTGAGTAATCTAAAAATAGTTAAAACTTAAATTTCATTTAATCTTGAGTAATCTAAAAATAGTTAAAACTTAAATTTTATTTAATCTTGAGTAATCTAAAAATAGTTAAAACTTAAATTTTATTTAATCTTGAGTAATCTAAAAATATTTAGATTCTAATTTTATTTAATCTTGAGTAATCTAAAAATAGTTAAAACTTAAATTTTATTTAATCTTGAGTAATCTAAAAATAGTTAAAACTTAAATTTTATTTAATCTTGAGTAATCTAAAAATAGTTAAAACTTAAATTTTATTTAATCTTTGAGTAATCTAAAAATAGTTAAAACTTAAATTTTATTTAATCTTGAGTAATCTAAAAATAGTTAAAACTTAAATTTTATTTAATCTTGAGTAATCTAAAAATAGTTAAAACTTAAATTTTATTTAATCTTGAGTAATCTAAAAATAGTTAAAACTTAAATTTTATTTAATCTTGAGTAATCTAAAAATAGTTAAAACTTAAATTTTATTTAATCTTGAGTAATCTAAAAATAGTTAAAACTTAAATTTTATTTAATCTTGAGTAATCTAAAAATATTTAGATTCTAATTTTATTTAATCTTGAGTAATCTAAAAATAGTTAAAACTTAAATTTTATTTAATCTTGAGTAATCTAAAAATAGTTAAAACTTAAATTTTATTTAATCTTGAGTAATCTAAAAATAGTTAAAACTTAAATTTTATTTAATCTTTGAGTAATCTAAAAATAGTTAAAACTTAAATTTTATTTAATCTTGAGTAATCTAAAAATAGTTAAAACTTAAATTTTATTTAATCTTGAGTAATCTAAAAATAGTTAAAACTTAAATTTTATTTAATCTTGAGTAATCTAAAAATAGTTAAAACTTAAATTTTATTTAATCTTGAGTAATCTAAAAATAGTTAAAACTTAAATTTTATTTAATCTTGAGTAATCTAAAAATAGTTAAAACTTAAATTTTATTTAATCTTGAGTAATCTAAAAATAGTTAAAACTTAAATTTTATTTAATCTTGAGTAATCTAAAAATAGATAAAACTTAAATTTTATTTAATCTTTGAGTAATCTAAAAATAGTTAAAACTTAAATTTTATTTAATCTTGAGTAATCTAAAAATAGTTAAAACTTAAATTTTATTTAATCTTGAGTAATCTAAAAATAGTTAAAACTTAAATTTTATTTAATCTTGAGTAATCTAAAAATAGTTAAAACTTAAATTTTATTTAATCTTGAGTAATCTAAAAATAGTTAAAACTTAAATTTTATTTAATCTTGAGTAATCTAAAAATAGTTAAAACTTAAATTTTATTTAATCTTGAGTAATCTAAAAATAGTTAAAACTTAAATTTTATTTAATCTTGAGTAATCTAAAAATAGTTAAAACTTAAATTTTATTTAATCTTTGAGTAATCTAAAAATAGTTAAAACTTAAATTTTATTTAATCTTGAGTAATCTAAAAATAGTTAAAACTTAAATTTTATTTAATCTTGAGTAATCTAAAAATAGTTAAAACTTAAATTTTATTTAATCTTGAGTAATCTAAAAATAGTTAAAACTTAAATTTTATTTAATCTTGAGTAATCTAAAAATAGTTAAAACTTAAATTTTATTTAATCTTGAGTAATCTAAAAATAGTTAAAACTTAAATTTTATTTAATCTTGAGTAATCTAAAAATAGTTAAAACTTAAATTTTATTTAATCTTGAGTAATCTAAAAATAGTTAAAACTTAAATTTTATTTAATCTTGAGTAATCTAAAAATAGTTAAAACTTAAATTTTATTTAATCTTTGAGTAATCTAAAAATAGTTAAAACTTAAATTTTATTTAATCTTGAGTAATCTAAAAATAGTTAAAACTTAAATTTTATTTAATCTTGAGTAATCTAAAAATAGTTAAAACTTAAATTTTATTTAATCTTGAGTAATCTAAAAATAGTTAAAACTTAAATTTTATTTAATCTTGAGTAATCTAAAAATAGTTAAAACTTAAATTTTATTTAATCTTGAGTAATCTAAAAATAGTTAAAACTTAAATTTTATTTAATCTTGAGTAATCTAAAAATAGTTAAAACTTAAATTTTATTTAATCTTGAGTAATCTAAAAATATTTAGATTCTAATTTTATTTAATCTTGAGTAATCTAAAAATAATAAAAACTTAAATTTTATTTAATCTTGAGTAATCTAAAAATAGTTAAAACTTAAATTTTATTTAATCTTGAGTAATCTAAAAATAGTTAAAACTTAAATTTTATTTAATCTTTGAGTAATCTAAAAATAGTTAAAACTTAAATTTTATTTAATCTTGAGTAATCTAAAAATAGTTAAAACTTAAATTTTATTTAATCTTGAGTAATCTAAAAATAGTTAAAACTTAAATTTTATTTAATCTTGAGTAATCTAAAAATAGTTAAAACTTAAATTTTATTTAATCTTGAGTAATCTAAAAATATTTAGATTCTAATTTTATTTAATCTTGAGTAATCTAAAAATAGTTAAAACTTAAATTTTATTTAATCTTGAGTAATCTAAAAATAGTTAAAACTTAAATTTTATTTAATCTTGAGTAATCTAAAAATAGTTAAAACTTAAATTTTATTTAATCTTGAGTAATCTAAAAATAGTTAAAACTTAAATTTTATTTAATCTTGAGTAATCTAAAAATAGTTAAAACTTAAATTTTATTTAATCTTGAGTAATCTAAAAATAGTTAAAACTTAAATTTTATTTAATCTTGAGTAATCTAAAAATAGTTAAAACTTAAATTTTATTTAATCTTGAGTAATCTAAAAATATTTAGATTCTAATTTTATTTAATCTTGAGTAATCTAAAAATAATAAAAACTTAAATTTTATTTAATCTTGAGTAATCTAAAAATAGTTAAAACTTAAATTTTATTTAATCTTGAGTAATCTAAAAATAGTTAAAACTTAAATTTTATTTAATCTTTGAGTAATCTAAAAATAGTTAAAACTTAAATTTTATTTAATCTTGAGTAATCTAAAAATAGTTAAAACTTAAATTTTATTTAATCTTGAGTAATCTAAAAATAGTTAAAACTTAAATTTTATTTAATCTTGAGTAATCTAAAAATAGTTAAAACTTAAATTTTATTTAATCTTGAGTAATCTAAAAATATTTAGATTCTAATTTTATTTAATCTTGAGTAATCTAAAAATAGTTAAAACTTAAATTTTATTTAATCTTGAGTAATCTAAAAATAGTTAAAACTTAAATTTTATTTAATCTTGAGTAATCTAAAAATAGTTAAAACTTAAATTTTATTTAATCTTGAGTAATCTAAAAATAGTTAAAACTTAAATTTTATTTAATCTTGAGTAATCTAAAAATAGTTAAAACTTAAATTTTATTTAATCTTGAGTAATCTAAAAATAGTTAAAACTTAAATTTTATTTAATCTTGAGTAATCTAAAAATAGTTAAAACTTAAATTTTATTTAATCTTGAGTAATCTAAAAATAGATAAAACTTAAATTTTATTTAATCTTGAGTAATCTAAAAATAGTTAAAACGCAAATTTTATTTAATCTTGAGTAATCTAAAAATAGATAAAACTTAAATTTTATTTAATCTTGAGTAATCTAAAAATAGTTAAAACTTAAATTTTATTTAATCTTGAGTAATCTAAAAATAGTTAAAACTTAAATTTTATTTAATCTTGAGTAATCTAAAAATAGTTAAAACTTAAATTTTATTTAATCTTGAGTGATCTAAAAATAGTTAAAACTTAAATTTTATTTAATCTTGAGTAATCTAAAAATAGTTAAAACTTAAATTTTATTTAATCTTGAGTAATCTAAAAATAGTTAAAACGCAAATTTTATTTAATCTTGAGTAATCTAAAAATAGATAAAACTTAAATTTTATTTAATCTTGAGTAATCTAAAAATAGTTAAAACTTAAATTTTATTTAATCTTGAGTAATCTAAAAATAGTTAAAACTTAAATTTTATTTAATCTTGAGTAATCTAAAAATAGTTAAAACTTAAATTTTATTTAATCTTGAGTAATCTAAAAATAGTTAAAACTTAAATTTTATTTAATCTTGAGTAATCTAAAAATAGTTAAAACTTAAATTTTATTTAATCTTGAGTAATCTAAAAATAGTTAAAACTTAAATTTTATTTAATCTTGAGTAATCTAAAAATAGTTAAAACTTAAATTTTATTTAATCTTGAGTAATCTAAAAATAGTTAAAACTTAAATTTTATTTAATCTTGAGTAATCTAAAAATAGTTAAAACTTAAATTTTATTTAATCTTGAGTAATCTAAAAATAGTTAAAACTTAAATTTTATTTAATCTTGAGTAATCTAAAAATAGTTAAAACTTAAATTTTATTTAATCTTTGAGTAATCTAAAAATATTTAGATTCTAATTTTATTTAATCTTGAGTAATCTAAAAATAGTTAAAACTTAAATTTTATTTAATCTTGAGTAATCTAAAAATAGTTAAAACTTAAATTTTATTTAATCTTGAGTAATCTAAAAATAGATAAAACTTAAATTTTATTTAATCTTGAGTAATCTAAAAATAGTTAAAACTTAAATTTTATTTAATCTTGAGTAATCTAAAAATAGTTAAAACTTAAATTTTATTTAATCTTGAGTAATCTAAAAATAGTTAAAACTTAAATTTTATTTAATCTTGAGTAATCTAAAAATAGTTAAAACTTAAATTTTATTTAATCTTTGAGTAATCTAAAAATAGTTAAAACTTAAATTTTATTTAATCTTGAGTAATCTAAAAATAGTTAAAACTTAAATTTTATTTAATCTTGAGTAATCTAAAAATAGTTAAAACTTAAATTTTATTTAATCTTGAGTAATCTAAAAATAGTTAAAACTTAAATTTTATTTAATCTTTGAGTAATCTAAAAATAGTTAAAACTTAAATTTTATTTAATCTTGAGTGATCTAAAAATAGTTAAAACTTAAATTTTATTTAATCTTGAGTAATCTAAAAATAGTTAAAACTTAAATTTCATTTAATCTTGAGTAATCTAAAAATAGTTAAAACTTAAATTTTATTTAATCTTGAGTAATCTAAAAATAGTTAAAACTTAAATTTTATTTAATCTTGAGTAATCTAAAAATATTTAGATTCTAATTTTATTTAATCTTGAGTAATCTAAAAATAGTTAAAACTTAAATTTTATTTAATCTTGAGTAATCTAAAAATAGTTAAAACTTAAATTTTATTTAATCTTGAGTAATCTAAAAATAGTTAAAACTTAAATTTTATTTAATCTTTGAGTAATCTAAAAATAGTTAAAACTTAAATTTTATTTAATCTTGAGTAATCTAAAAATAGTTAAAACTTAAATTTTATTTAATCTTGAGTAATCTAAAAATAGTTAAAACTTAAATTTTATTTAATCTTGAGTAATCTAAAAATAGTTAAAACTTAAATTTTATTTAATCTTGAGTAATCTAAAAATAGTTAAAACTTAAATTTTATTTAATCTTGAGTAATCTAAAAATAGTTAAAACTTAAATTTTATTTAATCTTGAGTAATCTAAAAATATTTAGATTCTAATTTTATTTAATCTTGAGTAATCTAAAAATAGTTAAAACTTAAATTTTATTTAATCTTGAGTAATCTAAAAATAGTTAAAACTTAAATTTTATTTAATCTTGAGTAATCTAAAAATAGTTAAAACTTAAATTTTATTTAATCTTTGAGTAATCTAAAAATAGTTAAAACTTAAATTTTATTTAATCTTGAGTAATCTAAAAATAGTTAAAACTTAAATTTTATTTAATCTTGAGTAATCTAAAAATAGTTAAAACTTAAATTTTATTTAATCTTGAGTAATCTAAAAATAGTTAAAACTTAAATTTTATTTAATCTTGAGTAATCTAAAAATAGTTAAAACTTAAATTTTATTTAATCTTGAGTAATCTAAAAATAGTTAAAACTTAAATTTTATTTAATCTTGAGTAATCTAAAAATAGTTAAAACTTAAATTTTATTTAATCTTGAGTAATCTAAAAATAGATAAAACTTAAATTTTATTTAATCTTTGAGTAATCTAAAAATAGTTAAAACTTAAATTTTATTTAATCTTGAGTAATCTAAAAATAGTTAAAACTTAAATTTTATTTAATCTTGAGTAATCTAAAAATAGTTAAAACTTAAATTTTATTTAATCTTGAGTAATCTAAAAATAGTTAAAACTTAAATTTTATTTAATCTTGAGTAATCTAAAAATAGTTAAAACTTAAATTTTATTTAATCTTGAGTAATCTAAAAATAGTTAAAACTTAAATTTTATTTAATCTTGAGTAATCTAAAAATAGTTAAAACTTAAATTTTATTTAATCTTGAGTAATCTAAAAATAGTTAAAACTTAAATTTTATTTAATCTTGAGTAATCTAAAAATAGTTAAAACTTAAATTTTATTTAATCTTGAGTAATCTAAAAATAGTTAAAACTTAAATTTTATTTAATCTTGAGTAATCTAAAAATAGTTAAAACTTAAATTTTATTTAATCTTGAGTAATCTAAAAATAGTTAAAACTTAAATTTTATTTAATCTTGAGTAATCTAAAAATAGTTAAAACTTAAATTTTATTTAATCTTGAGTAATCTAAAAATAGTTAAAACTTAAATTTTATTTAATCTTGAGTAATCTAAAAATAGTTAAAACTTAAATTTTATTTAATCTTGAGTAATCTGAAAATATTTAGATTCTAATTTTATTTAATCTTGAGTAATCTAAAAATAGTTAAAACTTAAATTTTATTTAATCTTGAGTAATCTAAAAATATTTAGATTCTAATTTTATTTAATCTTGAGTAATCTAAAAATAGTTAAAACTTAAATTTTATTTAATCTTTGAGTAATCTAAAAATAGTTAAAACTTAAATTTTATTTAATCTTGAGTAATCTAAAAATATTTAAAACTTAAATTTTATTTAATCTTGAGTAATCTAAAAATAGTTAAAACTTAAATTTTATTTAATCTTGAGTAATCTAAAAATATTTAGATTCTAATTTTATTTAATCTTGAGTAATCTAAAAATAGTTAAAACTTAAATTTTATTTAATCTTGAGTAATCTAAAAATAGTTAAAACTTAAATTTTATTTAATCTTGAGTAATCTAAAAATAGTTAAAACTTAGATTTTATTTAATCTTGAGTAATCTTAAAGAAGTTAAAACTTAAATTTTATTTAATCTTGAGTAATCTAAAAATAGTTAAAACTTAAATTTTATTTAATCTTGAGTAATCTAAAAATAGTTAAAACTTAAATTTTATTTAATCTTGAGTAATCTAAAAATAGTTAAAACTTAGATTTTATTTAATCTTGAGTAATCTAAAAATAGTTAAAACTTAAATTTTATTTAATCTTGAGTAATCTAAAAATAGTTAAAACTTAAATTTTATTTAATCTTGAGTAATCTAAAAATAGTTAAAACTTAAATTTTATTTAATCTTGAGTAATCTAAAAATATTTAGATTCTAATTTTATTTAATCTTGAGTAATCTAAAAATAGTTAAAACTTAGATTTTATTTAATCTTGAGTAATCTAAAAATATTTAGATTCTAATTTTATTTAATCTTGAGTAATCTAAAAATAGTTAAAACTTAAATTTTATTTAATCTTGAGTAATCTAAAAATAGTTAAAACTTAAATTTTATTTAATCTTGAGTAATCTAAAAATAGTTAAAACTTAAATTTTATTTAATCTTGAGTAATCTAAAAATAGTTAAAACTTAAATTTATTTAATCTTGAGTACTCTAAAAATAGTTAAAACTTAAATTTTATTTAATCTTGAGTGATCTAAAAATAGTTAAAACTTAAATTTTATTTAATCTTGAGTAATCTAAAAATAGTTAAAACTTAAATTTTATTTAATCTTGAGTAATCTTAAAGAAGTTAAAACTTAAATTTTATTTAATCTTGAGTAATCTAAAAATAGTTAAAACTTAAATTTTATTTAATCTTGAGTAATCTAAAAATAGTTAAAACTTAAATTTTATTTAATCTTGAGTAATCTAAAAATAGTTAAAACTTAAATTTTATTTAATCTTGAGTAATCTTAAAGAAGTTAAAACTTAAATTTTATTTAATCTTGAGTAATCTTAAAGAAGTTAAAACTTAGATTTTATTTAATCTTGAGTAATCTAAAAATATTTAAAACTTAAATTTTATTTAATCTTGAGTAATCTAAAAATAGTTAAAACTTAAATTTTATTTAATCTTGAGTAATCTTAAAGAAGTTAAAACTTAAATTTTATTTAATCTTGAGTAATCTAAAAATAGTTAAAACTTAAATTTTATTTAATCTTGAGTAATCTAAAAATAGTTAAAACTTAAATTTTATTTAATCTTGAGTACTCTAAAAATAGTTAAAACTTAAATTTTATTTAATCTTGAGTAATCTTAAAGAAGTTAAAACTTAAATTTTATTTAATCTTGAGTAATCTAAAAATAGTTAAAACTTAAATTTTATTTAATCTTGAGTAATCTAAAAATAGTTAAAACTTAAATTTTATTTAATCTTGAGTAATCTAAAAATAGTTAAAACTTAGATTTTATTTAATCTTGAGTACTCTAAAAATAGTTAAAACTTAAATTTTATTTAATCTTGAGTAATCTAAAAATAGTTAAAACTTAAATTTTATTTAATCTTGAGTACTCTAAAAATAGTTAAAACTTAAATTTTATTTAATCTTGAGTACTCTAAAAATAGTTAAAACTTAAATTTTATTTAATCTTGAGTAATCTTAAAGAAGTTAAAACTTAAATTTTATTTAATCTTGAGTAATCTAAAAATAGTTAAAACTTAAATTTTATTTAATCTTGAGTAATCTTAAAGAAGTTAAAACTTAAATTTTATTTAATCTTGAGTAATCTAAAAATAGTTAAAACTTAAATTTTATTTAATCTTGAGTAATCTAAAAATAGTTAAAACTTAAATTTTATTTAATCTTGAGTAATCTAAAAATAGTTAAAACTTAGATTTTATTTAATCTTGAGTAATCTTAAAGAAGTTAAAACTTAAATTTTATTTAATCTTGAGTAATCTAAAAATAGTTAAAACTTAAATTTTATTTAATCTTGAGTAATCTAAAAATATTTAAAACTTAAATTTTATTTAATCTTGAGTAATCTAAAAATAGTTAAAACTTAAATTTTATTTAATCTTGAGTAATCTAAAAATAGTTAAAACTTAAATTTTATTTAATCTTGAGTAATCTAAAAATAGTTAAAACTTAAATTTTATTTAATCTTGAGTAATCTAAAAATATTTAGATTCTAATTTTATTTAATCTTGAGTAATCTAAAAATATTTAAAACTTAAATTTTATTTAATCTTGAGTAATCTAAAAATAGTTAAAACTTAAATTTTATTTAATCTTGAGTACTCTAAAAATAGTTAAAACTTAAATTTTATTTAATCTTGAGTAATCTAAAAATAGTTAAAACTTAAATTTTATTTAATCTTGAGTAATCTTAAAGAAGTTAAAACTTAAATTTTATTTAATCTTGAGTAATCTAAAAATAGTTAAAACTTAAATTTTATTTAATCTTGAGTAATCTAAAAATAGTTAAAACTTGAATTTTATTTAATCTTGAGTAATCTAAAAATAGTTAAAACTTAAATTTTATTTAATCTTGAGTAATCTAAAAATAGTTAAAACTTAAATTTTATTTAATCTTGAGTAATCTAAAAATAGTTAAAACTTAGATTTTATTTAATCTTGAGTAATCTAAAAATATTTAAAACTTAAATTTTATTTAATCTTGAGTAATCAAAAAATAGTTAAAACGCAAATTTTATTTAATCTTGAGTAATCTAAAAATAGTTAAAACTTAAATTTTATTTAATCTTGAGTAATCTAAAAATAGTTAAAACTTAAATTTTATTTAATCTTGAGTAATCTAAAAATAGTTAAAACTTAAATTTTATTTAAACTTGAGTAATCTAAAAATAGTTAAAACTTAAATTTTATTTAATCTTGAGTAATCTAAAAATATTTAGATTCTAATTTTATTTAATCTTGAGTACTCTAAAAATAGTTAAAACTTAAATTTTATTTAATCTTGAGTAATCTTAAAGAAGTTAAAACTTAAATTTTATTTAATCTTGAGTACTCTAAAAATAGTTAAAACTTAGATTTTATTTAATCTTGAGTAATCTAAAAATAGTTAAAACTTAAATTTTATTTAATCTTGAGTAATCTAAAAATAGTTAAAACTTAAATTTTATTTAATCTTGAGTAATCTTAAAGAAGTTAAAACTTAAATTTTATTTAATCTTGAGTAATCTAAAAATAGTTAAAACTTAGATTTTATTTAATCTTGAGTAATCTAAAAATAGTTAAAACTTAAATTTTATTTAATCTTGAGTAATCTAAAAATAGTTAAAACTTAAATTTTATTTAATCTTGAGTAATCTTAAAGAAGTTAAAACTTAAATTTTATTTAATCTTGAGTAATCTAAAAATAGTTAAAACTTAAATTTTATTTAATCTTGAGTAATCTAAAAATAGTTAAAACTTAAATTTTATTTAATCTTGAGTAATCTAAAAATAGTTAAAACTTAAATTTTATTTAATCTTGAGTACTCTAAAAATAGTTAAAACTTAAATTTTATTTAATCTTGAGTACTCTAAAAATAGTTAAAACTTAAATTTTATTTAATCTTGAGTAATCTTAAAGAAGTTAAAACTTAAATTTTATTTAATCTTGAGTAATCTAAAAATAGTTAAAACTTAAATTTTATTTAATCTTGAGTAATCTAAAAATAGTTAAAACTTAAATTTTATTTAATCTTGAGTAATCTAAAAATAGTTAAAACTTAAATTTATTTAATCTTGAGTACTCTAAAAATAGTTAAAACTTAAATTTTATTTAATCTTGAGTAATCTAAAAATAGTTAAAACTTAAATTTTATTTAATCTTGAGTAATCTAAAAATATTTAAAACTTAAATTTTATTTAATCTTGAGTAATCTAAAAATAGTTAAAACTTAAATTTTATTTAATCTTGAGTAATCTAAAAATAGTTAAAACTTAAATTTTATTTAATCTTGAGTAATCTAAAAATAGTTAAAACTTAAATTTTATTTAATCTTGAGTAATCTAAAAATATTTAAAACTTAAATTTTATTTAATCTTGAGTAATCTAAAAATAGTTAAAACTTAAATTTTATTTAATCTTGAGTAATCTTAAAGAAGTTAAAACTTAAATTTTATTTAATCTTGAGTAATCTAAAAATAGTTAAAACTTAAATTTTATTTAATCTTGAGTAATCTAAAAATATTTAGATTCTAATTTTATTTAATCTTGAGTAATCTAAAAATAGTTAAAACTTAAATTTTATTTAATCTTGAGTAATCTAAAAATAGTTAAAACTTAAATTTTATTTAATCTTGAGTAATCTAAAAATAGTTAAAACTTAAATTTTATTTAATCTTGAGTAATCTAAAAATAGTTAAAACTTAAATATTATTTAATCTTGAGTAATCTAAAAATATTTAGATTCTAATTTTATTTAATCTTGAGTAATCTAAAAATAGTTAAAACTTAGATTTTATTTAATCTTGAGTAATCTAAAAATAGTTAAAACTTAAATTTTATTTAATCTTGAGTACTCTAAAAATAGTTAAAACTTAAATTTTATTTAATCTTGAGTAATCTAAAAATAGTTAAAACTTAAATTTTATTTAATCTTGAGTAATCTAAAAATAGTTAAAACTTAAATTTTATTTAATCTTGAGTAATCTAAAAATAGTTAAAACTTAAATTTTATTTAATCTTGAGTAATCTAAAAATAGTTAAAACTTAAATTTTATTTAATCTTGAGTAATCTAAAAATAGTTAAAACTTAAATTTTATTTAATCTTGAGTAATCTAAAAATAGTTAAAACTTAAATTTTATTTAATCTTGAGTAATCTAAAAATAGTTAAAACTTAAATTTTATTTAATCTTGAGTAATCTAAAAATAGTTAAAACTTAAATTTTATTTAATCTTGAGTACTCTAAAAATAGTTAAAACTTAAATTTTATTTAATCTTGAGTACTCTAAAAATAGTTAAAACTTAAATTTTATTTAATCTTGAGTACTCTAAAAATAGTTAAAACTTAAATTTTATTTAATCTTGAGTAATCTTAAAGAAGTTAAAACTTAAATTTTATTTAATCTTGAGTAATCTAAAAATAGTTAAAACTTAAATTTTATTTAATCTTGAGTAATCTAAAAATAGTTAAAACTTAAATTTTATTTAATCTTGAGTAATCTAAAAATAGTTAAAACTTAAATTTATTTAATCTTGAGTACTCTAAAAATAGTTAAAACTTAAATTTTATTTAATCTTGAGTAATCTAAAAATATTTAAAACTTAAATTTTATTTAATCTTGAGTAATCTTAAAGAAGTTAAAACTTAAATTTTATTTAATCTTGAGTAATCTAAAAATAGTTAAAACTTAAATTTTATTTAATCTTGAGTAATCTAAAAATATTTAGATTCTAATTTTATTTAATCTTGAGTAATCTAAAAATAGTTAAAACTTAAATTTTATTTAATCTTGAGTACTCTAAAAATAGTTAAAACTTAAATTTTATTTAATCTTGAGTACTCTAAAAATAGTTAAAACTTAAATTTTATTTAATCTTGAGTAATCTTAAAGAAGTTAAAACTTAAATTTTATTTAATCTTGAGTAATCTAAAAATAGTTAAAACTTAAATTTTATTTAATCTTGAGTAATCTAAAAATAGTTAAAACTTAAATTTTATTTAATCTTGAGTAATCTAAAAATAGTTAAAACTTAAATTTATTTAATCTTGAGTACTCTAAAAATAGTTAAAACTTAAATTTTATTTAATCTTGAGTAATCTAAAAATAGTTAAAACTTAAATTTTATTTAATCTTGAGTAATCTAAAAATATTTAAAACTTAAATTTTATTTAATCTTGAGTAATCTTAAAGAAGTTAAAACTTAAATTTTATTTAATCTTGAGTAATCTAAAAATAGTTAAAACTTAAATTTTATTTAATCTTGAGTAATCTAAAAATATTTAGATTCTAATTTTATTTAATCTTGAGTAATCTAAAAATAGTTAAAACTTAAATTTTATTTAATCTTGAGTACTCTAAAAATAGTTAAAACTTAAATTTTATTTAATCTTGAGTAATCTAAAAATAGTTAAAACTTAAATTTTATTTAATCTTGAGTAATCTTAAAGAAGTTAAAACTTAAATTTTATTTAATCTTGAGTAATCTAAAAATAGTTAAAACTTAAATTTTATTTAATCTTGAGTAATCTAAAAATAGTTAAAACTTAAATTTTATTTAATCTTGAGTAATCTAAAAATAGTTAAAACTTAAATTTATTTAATCTTGAGTACTCTAAAAATAGTTAAAACTTAAATTTTATTTAATCTTGAGTAATCTAAAAATAGTTAAAACTTAAATTTTATTTAATCTTGAGTAATCTAAAAATATTTAAAACTTAAATTTTATTTAATCTTGAGTACTCTAAAAATATTTAGATTCTAATTTTATTTAATCTTGAGTAATCAAAAAATAGTTAAAACGCAAATTTTATTTAATCTTGAGTAATCTAAAAATAGTTAAAACTTAAATTTTATTTAATCTTGAGTAATCTAAAAATAGTTAAAACTTAAATTTTATTTAATCTTGAGTAATCTAAAAATAGTTAAAACTTAAATTTTATTTAATCTTGAGTAATCTAAAAATAGTTAAAACTTAAATTTTATTTAATCTTGAGTAATCTAAAAATATTTAGATTCTAATTTTATTTAATCTTGAGTACTCTAAAAATAGTTAAAACTTAAATTTTATTTAATCTTGAGTAATCTTAAAGAAGTTAAAACTTAAATTTTATTTAATCTTGAGTACTCTAAAAATAGTTAAAACTTAGATTTTATTTAATCTTGAGTAATCTAAAAATAGTTAAAACTTAAATTTTATTTAATCTTGAGTAATCTAAAAATAGTTAAAACTTAAATTTTATTTAATCTTGAGTAATCTAAAAATAGTTAAAACTTAAATTTTATTTAATCTTGAGTAATCTAAAAATAGTTAAAACTTAAATTTTATTTAAACTTGAGTAATCTAAAAATAGTTAAAACTTAAATTTTATTTAATCTTGAGTAATCTAAAAATAGTTAAAACTTAAATTTTATTTAAACTTGAGTAATCTAAAAATAGTTAAAACTTAAATTTTATTTAATCTTGAGTAATCTAAAAATAGTTAAAACTTAAATTTTATTTAAACTTGAGTAATCTAAAAATAGTTAAAACTTAAATTTTATTTAATCTTGAGTAATCTTAAAGAAGTTAAAACTTAAATTTTATTTAATCTTGAGTAATCTGAAAATAGTTAAAACTTAGATTTTATTTAATCTTGAGTAATCTTAAAGAAGTTAAAACTTAAATTTTATTTAATCTTGAGTAATCTAAAAATAGTTAAAACTTAAATTTTATTTAATCTTGAGTAATCTAAAAATAGTTAAAACTTAAATTTTATTTAATCTTGAGTAATCTAAAAATAGTTAAAACTTAAATTTTATTTAATCTTGAGTAATCTAAAAATAGTTAAAACTTAAATTTTATTTAAACTTGAGTAATCTAAAAATAGTTAAAACTTAAATTTTATTTAATCTTGAGTAATCTAAAAATAGTTAAAACTTAAATTTTATTTAAACTTGAGTAATCTAAAAATAGTTAAAACTTAAATTTTATTTAATCTTGAGTAATCTAAAAATAGTTAAAACTTAAATTTTATTTAAACTTGAGTAATCTAAAAATAGTTAAAACTTAAATTTTATTTAATCTTGAGTAATCTTAAAGAAGTTAAAACTTAAATTTTATTTAATCTTGAGTAATCTGAAAATAGTTAAAACTTAGATTTTATTTAATCTTGAGTAATCTTAAAGAAGTTAAAACTTAAATTTTATTTAATCTTGAGTAATCTAAAAATATTTAAAACTTAAATTTTATTTAATCTTGAGTAATCTTAAAGAAGTTAAAACTTAAATTTTATTTAATCTTGAGTAATCTAAAAATAGTTAAAACTTAGATTTTATTTAATCTTGAGTAATCTAAAAATAGTTAAAACTTAAATTTTATTTAATCTTGAGTAATCTAAAAATAGTTAAAACTTAAATTTTATTTAATCTTGAGTAATCTAAAAATATTTAAAACTTAAATTTTATTTAATCTTGAGTAATCTAAAAATATTTAAAACTTAAATTTTATTTAATCTTGAGTAATCTAAAAATAGTTAAAACTTAAATTTTATTTAATCTTGAGTAATCTAAAAATATTTAGATTCTAATTTTATTTAATCTTGAGTAATCTAAAAATAGTTAAAACTTAAATTTTATTTAATCTTGAGTAATCTAAAAATAGTTAAAAACTTAAATTTTATTTAATCTTGAGTAATCTGAAAATAGTTAAAACTTAGATTTTATTTAATCTTGAGTAATCTAAAAATAGTTAAAACTTAAATTTTATTTAATCTTGAGTAATCTAAAAATAGTTAAAACTTAAATTTTATTTAAACTTGAGTAATCTAAAAATAGTTAAAACTTAGATTTTATTTAATCTTGAGTAATCTTAAAGAAGTTAAAACTTAAATTTTATTTAATCTTGAGTAATCTAAAAATAGTTAAAACTTAAATTTATTTAATCTTGAGTACTCTAAAAATAGTTAAAACTTAAATTTTATTTAATCTTGAGTAATCTAAAAATAGTTAAAACTTAAATTTTATTTAATCTTGAGTAATCTAAAAATATTTAAAACTTAAATTTTATTTAATCTTGAGTAATCTAAAAATAGTTAAAACTTAAATTTTATTTAATCTTGAGTACTCTAAAAATAGTTAAAACTTAAATTTTATTTAATCTTGAGTAATCTAAAAATAGTTAAAACTTAAATTTTATTTAATCTTGAGTAATCTAAAAATATTTAGATTCTAATTTTATTTAATCTTGAGTACTCTAAAAATAGTTAAAACTTAAATTTTATTTAATCTTGAGTAATCTTAAAGAAGTTAAAACTTAAATTTTATTTAATCTTGAGTAATCTAAAAATAGTTAAAACTTAAATTTTATTTAATCTTGAGTAATCTAAAAATAGTTAAAACTTAAATTTTATTTAATCTTGAGTACTCTAAAAATAGTTAAAACTTAAATTTTATTTAATCTTGAGTAATCTTAAAGAAGTTAAAACTTAAATTTTATTTAATCTTGAGTAATCTAAAAATAGTTAAAACTTAAATTTTATTTAATCTTGAGTAATCTAAAAATAGTTAAAACTTAAATTTTATTTAATCTTGAGTAATCTAAAAATAGTTAAAACTTAAATTTTATTTAATCTTGAGTAATCTAAAAATATTTAGATTCTAATTTTATTTAATCTTGAGTAATCTAAAAATAGTTAAAACTTAGATTTTATTTAATCTTGAGTAATCTAAAAATAGTTAAAACTTAAATTTTATTTAATCTTGAGTAATCTAAAAATAGTTAAAACTTAAATTTTATTTAATCTTGAGTAATCTAAAAATAGTTAAAACTTAAATTTTATTTAATCTTGAGTACTCTAAAAATAGTTAAAACTTAAATTTTATTTAATCTTGAGTAATCTAAAAATAGTTAAAACTTAAATTTTATTTAATCTTGAGTAATCTAAAAATAGTTAAAACTTAAATTTTATTTAATCTTGAGTAATCTAAAAATAGTTAAAACTTAAATTTTATTTAATCTTGAGTAATCTAAAAATAGTTAAAACTTAAATTTTATTTAATCTTGAGTAATCTAAAAATAGTTAAAACTTAAATTTTATTTAATCTTGAGTAATCTAAAAATAGTTAAAACTTAAATTTTATTTAATCTTGAGTACTCTAAAAATAGTTAAAACTTAAATTTTATTTAATCTTGAGTAATCTAAAAATAGTTAAAACTTAAATTTTATTTAATCTTGAGTAATCTAAAAATAGTTAAAACTTAAATTTATTCAATCTTGAGTAATCTTAAAGAAGTTAAAACTTAAATTTTATTTAATCTTGAGTAATCTGAAAATAGTTAAAACTTAAATTTTATTTAATCTTGAGTAATCTAAAAATAGTTAAAACTTAAATTTTATTTAATCTTGAGTAATCTAAAAATAGTTAAAACTTAAATTTTATTTAAACTTGAGTAATCTAAAAATAGTTAAAACTTAAATTTTATTTAATCTTGAGTAATCTAAAAATAGTTAAAACTTAAATTTTATTTAAACTTGAGTAATCTAAAAATAGTTAAAACTTAAATTTTATTTAAACTTGAGTAATCTGAAAATAGTTAAAACTTAGATTTTATTTAATCTTGAGTAATCTAAAAATAGTTAAAACTTAAATTTTATTTAATCTTGAGTAATCTAAAAATAGTTAAAACTTAAATTTTATTTAAACTTGAGTAATCTAAAAATAGTTAAAACTTAAATTTTATTTAATCTTGAGTAATCTAAAAATAGTTAAAACTTAAATTTTATTTAATCTTGAGTAATCTGAAAATAGTTAAAACTTAAATTTTATTTAATCTTGAGTAATCTAAAAATAGTTAAAACTTAAATTTTATTTAATCTTGAGTAATCTAAAAATAGTTAAAACTTAAATTTTATTTAATCTTGAGTAATCTAAAAATAGTTAAAACTTAAATTTTATTTAAACTTGAGTAATCTAAAAATAGTTAAAACTTAAATTTTATTTAAACTTGAGTAATCTAAAAATAGTTAAAACTTAGATTTTATTCAATCTTGAGTAATCTTAAAGAAGTTAAAACTTAAATTTTATTTAATCTTGAGTAATCTGAAAATAGTTAAAACTTAGATTTTATTTAATCTTGAGTAATCTAAAAATAGTTAAAACTTAAATTTTATTTAATCTTGAGTAATCTAAAAATAGTTAAAACTTAAATTTTATTTAAACTTGAGTAATCTAAAAATAGTTAAAACTTAAATTTTATTTAATCTTGAGTAATCTAAAAATAGTTAAAACTTAAATTTTATTTAAACTTGAGTAATCTAAAAATAGTTAAAACTTAAATTTTATTTAAACTTGAGTAATCTGAAAATAGTTAAAACTTAGATTTTATTTAATCTTGAGTAATCTAAAAATAGTTAAAACTTAAATTTTATTTAATCTTGAGTAATCTAAAAATAGTTAAAACTTAAATTTTATTTAAACTTGAGTAATCTAAAAATAGTTAAAACTTAAATTTTATTTAATCTTGAGTAATCTAAAAATAGTTAAAACTTAAATTTTATTTAATCTTGAGTAATCTTAAAGAAGTTAAAACTTAAATTTTATTTAATCTTGAGTAATCTAAAAATAGTTAAAACTTAAATTTTATTTAAACTTGAGTAATCTAAAAATAGTTAAAACTTAAATTTTATTTAATCTTGAGTAATCTAAAAATAGTTAAAACTTAAATTTTATTTAAACTTGAGTAATCTAAAAATAGTTAAAACTTAAATTTTATTTAAACTTGAGTAATCTAAAAATAGTTAAAACTTAAATTTTATTTAATCTTGAGTAATCTAAAAATAGATAAAACTTAAATTTTATTTAATCTTGAGTACTCTAAAAATAGTTAAAACTTAAATTTTATTTAATCTTGAGTACTCTAAAAATAGTTAAAACTTAAATTTTATTTAATCTTGAGTAATCTAAAAATAGTTAAAACTTAAATTTTATTTAATCTTGAGTAATCTAAAAATAGTTAAAACTTAAATTTTATTTAATCTTGAGTAATCTTAAAGAAGTTAAAACTTAAATTTTATTTAATCTTGAGTAATCTAAAAATAGTTAAAACTTAAATTTTATTTAATCTTGAGTAATCTAAAAATAGTTAAAACTTAAATTTTATTTAATCTTGAGTAATCTAAAAATAGTTAAAACTTAGATTTTATTTAATCTTGAGTAATCTTAAAGAAGTTAAAACTTAAATTTTATTTAATCTTGAGTAATCTAAAAATAGTTAAAACTTAAATTTTATTTAATCTTGAGTAATCTAAAAATAGTTAAAACTTAAATTTTATTTAATCTTGAGTAATCTAAAAATATTTAGATTCTAATTTTATTTAATCTTGAGTAATCTAAAAATAGTTAAAACTTAAATTTTATTTAATCTTGAGTAATCTAAAAATAGTTAAAACTTAAATTTTATTTAATCTTGAGTACTCTAAAAATAGTTAAAACTTAAATTTTATTTAATCTTGAGTAATCTAAAAATAGTTAAAACTTAAATTTTATTTAATCTTGAGTAATCTAAAAATAGTTAAAACTTAAATTTTATTTAATCTTGAGTAATCTAAAAATAGTTAAAACTTAAATTTTATTTAATCTTGAGTAATCTAAAAATAGTTAAAACTTAAATTTTATTTAATCTTGAGTAATCTAAAAATAGTTAAAACTTAAATTTTATTTAATCTTGAGTAATCAAAAAATAGTTAAAACGCAAATTTTATTTAATCTTGAGTAATCTAAAAATAGTTAAAACTTAAATTTTATTTAATCTTGAGTAATCTAAAAATAGTTAAAACTTAAATTTTATTTAATCTTGAGTAATCTAAAAATAGTTAAAACTTAAATTTTATTTAATCTTGAGTAATCTAAAAATAGTTAAAACTTAAATTTTATTTAATCTTGAGTAATCTAAAAATAGTTAAAACTTAAATTTTATTTAATCTTGAGTACTCTAAAAATAGTTAAAACTTAAATTTTATTTAATCTTGAGTAATCTAAAAATAGTTAAAACTTAAATTTTATTTAATCTTGAGTAATCTAAAAATAGTTAAAACTTAAATTTTATTTAATCTTGAGTAATCTAAAAATAGTTAAAACTTAAATTTTATTTAATCTTGAGTAATCTAAAAATAGTTAAAACTTAAATTTTATTTAATCTTGAGTAATCTAAAAATAGTTAAAACTTAAATTTTATTTAATCTTGAGTAATCTAAAAATAGTTAAAACTTAAATTTTATTTAATCTTGAGTAATCAAAAAATAGTTAAAACGCAAATTTTATTTAATCTTGAGTAATCTAAAAATAGTTAAAACTTAAATTTTATTTAATCTTGAGTAATCTAAAAATAGTTAAAACTTAAATTTTATTTAATCTTGAGTAATCTAAAAATAGTTAAAACTTAAATTTTATTTAATCTTGAGTAATCTAAAAATAGTTAAAACTTAAATTTTATTTAATCTTGAGTAATCTAAAAATAGTTAAAACTTAAATTTTATTTAATCTTGAGTAATCTAAAAATAGTTAAAACTTAAATTTTATTTAATCTTGAGTAATCTAAAAATAGTTAAAACTTAAATTTTATTTAATCTTGAGTAATCTAAAAATAGTTAAAACTTAAATTTTATTTAATCTTGAGTAATCTAAAAATAGTTAAAACTTAAATTTTATTTAATCTTGAGTAATCTAAAAATAGTTAAAACTTAAATTTTATTTAATCTTGAGTAATCAAAAAATAGTTAAAACGCAAATTTTATTTAATCTTGAGTAATCTAAAAATAGTTAAAACTTAAATTTTATTTAATCTTGAGTAATCTAAAAATAGTTAAAACTTAAATTTTATTTAATCTTGAGTAATCTAAAAATAGTTAAAACTTAAATTTTATTTAATCTTGAGTAATCTAAAAATAGTTAAAACTTAAATTTTATTTAATCTTGAGTAATCTAAAAATAGTTAAAACTTAAATTTT
>CAMPDV010006508.1:0-24659 GCA_946699065.1 Loxodes magnus
CACCGTATAATCATAACTTCCCGATACGATGAACTCTGAATCACTGGATATAGCCACAGATGATACAGAACTAGTGTGACCACTCATGGTCTTACAGGTACCTGTCTTGACGTCCCATAGTCTCACCGTATAATCATAACTTCCCGATACGATGAACTCTGAATCACTGGATATAGCCACAGATGATACAGAACTAGTGTGACCACTCATGGTCTTACAGGTACCTGTCTTGACGTCCCATAGTCTCACCGTATAATCATAACTTCCCGATACGATGAACTCTGAATCACTGGATATAGCCACAGCATTTACATAATCTTTGTGACCACTCATGGTCTTACAGGTACCTGTCTTGACGTCCCCATAGTCTCACCGTATAATCATAACTTCCCGATACGATGAACTCTGAATCACTGGATATAGCCACAGATGATACAGAACTAGTGTGACCACTCATGGTCTTACAGTACCTGTCTTGACGTCCCATAGTCTCACCGTATAATCTCCACTTCCCGATACGATGAACTCTGAATCACTGGATATAGCCACAGATGATACAGAACTAGTGTGACCACTCATGGTCTTACAGGTACCTGTCTTGACGTCCCATAGTCTCACCGTATAATCATAACTTCCCGATACGATGAACTCTGAATCACTGGATATAGCCACAGCATATACATAATCTTTGTGACCACTCATGGTCTTACAGGTACCTGTCTTGACGTCCCATAGTCTCACCGTATAATCATAACTTCCCGATACGATGAACTCTGAATCACTGGATATAGCCACAGCATATACATAATCTTTGTGACCACTCATGGTCTTACAGGTACCTGTCTTGACGTCCCATAGTCTCACCGTATAATCATCACTTCCCGATACGATGAACTCTGAATCACTGGATATAGCCACAGCATATACATAATCTTTGTGACCACTCATGGTCTTACAGGTACCTGTCTTGACGTCCCCATAGTCTCACCGTATAATCATAACTTCCCGATACGATGAACTCTGAATCACTGGATATAGCCACAGCATATACATAATCTTTGTGACCACTCATGGTCTTACAGGTACCTGTCTTGACGTCCCATAGTCTCACCGTATAATCTTAACTTCCCGATACGATGAACTCTGAATCACTGGATATAGCCACAGCATATACATAATCTTTGTGACCACTCATGGTCTTACAGGTACCTGTCTTGACGTCCCATAGTCTCACCGTCTTATCATCACTTCCCGATACGATGAACTCTGAATCACTGGATATAGCCACAGCATATACATAATCTTTGTGACCACTCATGGTCTTACAGGTACCTGTCTTGACGTCCCATAGTCTCACCGTCTTATCATCACTTCCCGATACGATGAACTCTGAATCACTGGATATAGCCACAGCATATACATAATCTTTGTGACCACTCATGGTCTTACAGGTACCTGTCTTGACGTCCCATAGTCTCACCGTCTTATCATCACTTCCCGATACGATGAACTCTGAATCACTGGATATAGCCACAGCATATACAGAACTAGTGTGACCACTCATGGTCTTACAGGTACCTGTCTTGACGTCCCATAGTCTCACCGTCTTATCATCACTTCCCGATACGATGAACTCTGAATCACTGGATATAGCCACAGATCATAAATAACTAGTGTGACCACTCATGGTCTTACAGGTACCTGTCTTGACGTCCCATAGTCTCACCGTATAATCATAACTTCCCGATACGATAAACTCTGAATCACTGGATATCGCCACAGATGATACAGAACTAGTGTGACCACTCATGGTCTTACAGGTACCTGTCTTGACGTCCCATAGTCTCACCGTTGAATCTACACTTCCCGATACTATGAACTCTGAATCACTGGATATAGCCACAGCATTTACATAATCTTTGTGACCACTCATGGTCTTACAGGTACCTGTCTTGACGTCCCATAGTCTCACCGTCTTATCATCACTTCCCGATACGATGAACTCTGAATCACTGGATATAGCCACAGCATTTACATAATCTTTGTGACCACTCATGGTCTTACAGGTACCTGTCTTGACGTCCCATAGTCTCACCGTCTTATCATCACTTCCCGATACGATGAACTCTGAATCACTGGATATAGCCACAGCATTTACATAATCTTTGTGACCACTCATGGTCTTACAGGTACCTGTCTTGACGTCCCATAGTCTCACCGTATAATCATAACTTCCCGATACGATGAACTCTGAATCACTGGATATAGCCACAGCATATACATAATCTTTGTGACCACTCATGGTCTTACAGGTACCTGTCTTGACGTCCCATAGTCTCACCGTCTTATCATAACTTCCCGATACGATGAACTCTGAATCACTGGATATAGCCACAGCATATACATAACTAGTGTGACCACTCATGGTCTTACAGGTACCTGTCTTGACGTCCCATAGTCTCACCGTATAATCATAACTTCCCGATACGATGAACTCTGAATCACTGGATATAGCCACAGATGATACAGAACTAGTGTGACCACTCATGGTCTTACAGGTACCTGTCTTGACGTCCCATAGTCTCACCGTATAATCATAACTTCCCGATACGATGAACTCTGAATCACTGGATATAGCCACAGATGATACAGAACTAGTGTGACCACTCATGGTCTTACAGGTACCTGTCTTGACGTCCCATAGTCTCACCGTATAATCTTAACTTCCCGATACGATGAACTCTGAATCACTGGATATAGCCACAGCATATACATAATCTTTGTGACCACTCATGGTCTTACAGGTACCTGTCTTGACGTCCCATAGTCTCACCGTATAATCTTAACTTCCCGATACGATGAACTCTGAATCACTGGATATAGCCACAGCATATACATAATCTTTGTGACCACTCATGGTCTTACAGGTACCTGTCTTGACGTCCCATAGTCTCACCGTATAATCATAACTTCCCGATACGATGAACTCTGAATCACTGGATATAGCCACAGCATTTACATAATCTTTGTGACCACTCATGGTCTTACAGGTACCTGTCTTGACGTCCCATAGTCTCACCGTCTTATCATCACTTCCCGATACGATGAACTCTGAATCACTGGATATAGCCACAGCATATACAGAACTAGTGTGACCACTCATGGTCTTACAGGTACCTGTCTTGACGTCCCATAGTCTCACCGTATAATCATAACTTCCCGATACGATGAACTCTGAATCACTGGATATAGCCACAGCATATACATAATCTTTGTGACCACTCATGGTCTTACAGGTACCTGTCTTGACGTCCCATAGTCTCACCGTCTTATCATAACTTCCCGATACGATGAACTCTGAATCACTGGATATAGCCACAGCATATACATAATCTTTGTGACCACTCATGGTCTTACAGGTACCTGTCTTGACGTCCCATAGTCTCACCGTCTTATCATCACTTCCCGATACGATGAACTCTGAATCACTGGATATAGCCACAGCATATACATAATCTTTGTGACCACTCATGGTCTTACAGGTACCTGTCTTGACGTCCCATAGTCTCACCGTATAATCATAACTTCCCGATACGATGAACTCTGAATCACTGGATATAGCCACAGCATTTACATAATCTTTGTGACCACTCATGGTCTTACAGGTACCTGTCTTGACGTCCCATAGTCTCACCGTTGAATCTACACTTCCCGATACTATGAACTCTGAATCACTGGATATAGCCACAGCATTTACATAATCTTTGTGACCACTCATGGTCTTACAGGTACCTGTCTTGACGTCCCATAGTCTCACCGTCTTATCATCACTTCCCGATACGATGAACTCTGAATCACTGGATATAGCCACAGCATTTACATAATCTTTGTGACCACTCATGGTCTTACAGGTACCTGTCTTGACGTCCCATAGTCTCACCGTCTTATCATAACTTCCGATACGATGAACTCTGAATCACTGGATATAGCCACAGCATTTACATAATCTTTGTGACCACTCATGGTCTTACAGGTACCTGTCTTGACGTCCCATAGTCTCACCGTCTTATCATAACTTCCCGATACGATGAACTCTGAATCACTGGATATAGCCACAGCATTTACATAATCTTTGTGACCACTCATGGTCTTACAGGTACCTGTCTTGACGTCCCATAGTCTCACCGTCTTATCATCACTTCCCGATACGATGAACTCTGAATCACTGGATATAGCCACAGATCATAAATAACTAGTGTGACCACTCATGGTCTTACAGGTACCTGTCTTGACGTCCCATAGTCTCACAATATAATCTCCACTTCCCGATACGATGAACTCTGAATCACTGGATATAGCCACAGATGATACAGAACTAGTGTGACCACTCATGGTCTTACAGGTACCTGTCTTGACGTCCCATAGTCTCACCGTCTTATCATCACTTCCCGATACGATGAACTCTGAATCACTGGATATAGCCACAGCATATACAGAACTAGTGTGACCACTCATGGTCTTACAGGTACCTGTCTTGACGTCCCATAGTCTCACCGTCTAATCTCAACTTCCCGATACGATGAACTCTGAATCACTGGATATAGCCACAGATCATAAATAACTAGTGTGACCACTCATGGTCTTACAGGTACCTGTCTTGACGTCCCATAGTCTCACCGTATAATCATAACTTCCCGATACGATGAACTCTGAATCACTGGATATAGCCACAGATCATAAATAAACTAGTGTGACCACTCATGGTCTTACAGGTACCTGTCTTGACGTCCCATAGTCTCACAATATAATCTCCACTTCCCGATACGATGAACTCTGAATCACTGGATATAGCCACAGCATTTACATAATCTTTGTGACCACTCATGGTCTTACAGGTACCTGTCTTGACGTCCCATAGTCTCACCGTATAATCATAACTTCCCGATACGATGAACTCTGAATCACTGGATATAGCCACAGCATATACTGAAACTAGTGTGACCACTCATGGTCTTACAGGTACCTGTCTTGACGTCCCATAGTCTCACCGTATAATCATAACTTCCCGATACGATGAACTCTGAATCACTGGATATAGCCACAGATGATACAGAACTAGTGTGACCACTCATGGTCTTACAGGTACCTGTCTTGACGTCCCATAGTCTCACCGTATAATCATAACTTCCCGATACGATGAACTCTGAATCACTGGATATAGCCACAGATCATAAATAACTAGTGTGACCACTCATGGTCTTACAGGTACCTGTCTTGACGTCCCATAGTCTCACCGTATAATCATAACTTCCCGATACGATGAACTCTGAATCACTGGATATAGCCACAGATTATGCAGAACTAGTGTGACCACTCATGGTCTTACAGGTACCTGTCTTGACGTCCCATAGTCTCACCGTATAATCTTAACTTCCCGATACGATGAACTCTGAATCACTGGATATAGCCACAGCATATACATAATCTTTGTGACCACTCATGGTCTTACAGGTACCTGTCTTGACGTCCCATAGTCTCACCGTATAATCATAACTTCCCGATACGATAAACTCTGAATCACTGGATATCGCCACAGATGATACATAACTAGTGTGACCACTCATGGTCTTACAGGTACCTGTCTTGACGTCCCATAGTCTCACCGTTGAATCTACACTTCCCGATACTATGAACTCTGAATCACTGGATATAGCCACAGCATTTACATAATCTTTGTGACCACTCATGGTCTTACAGGTACCTGTCTTGACGTCCCATAGTCTCACCGTCTTATCATCACTTCCCGATACGATGAACTCTGAATCACTGGATATAGCCACAGCATTTACATAATCTTTGTGACCACTCATGGTCTTACAGGTACCTGTCTTGACGTCCCATAGTCTCACCGTATAATCATAACTTCCCGATACGATGAACTCTGAATCACTGGATATAGCCACAGCATTTACATAATCTTTGTGACCACTCATGGTCTTACAGGTACCTGTCTTGACGTCCCATAGTCTCACCGTCTTATCATCACTTCCCGATACGATGAACTCTGAATCACTGGATATAGCCACAGATGATACAGAACTAGTGTGACCACTCATGGTCTTACAGGTACCTGTCTTGACGTCCCATAGTCTCACCGTATAATCTCCACTTCCCGATACGATGAACTCTGAATCACTGGATATAGCCATTGATCATAAATAACTAGTGTGACCACTCATGGTCTTACAGGTACCTGTCTTGACGTCCCATAGTCTCACCGTCTTATCATAACTTCCCGATACGATGAACTCTGAATCACTGGATATAGCCACAGCATTTACATAATCTTTGTGACCACTCATGGTCTTACAGGTACCTGTCTTGACGTCCCATAGTCTCACCGTATAATCATAACTTCCCGATACGATGAACTCTGAATCACTGGATATAGCCACAGCATTTACATAATCTTTGTGACCACTCATGGTCTTACAGGTACCTGTCTTGACGTCCCATAGTCTCACCGTCTTATCATCACTTCCCGATACGATGAACTCTGAATCACTGGATATAGCCACAGATGATACAGAACTAGTGTGACCACTCATGGTCTTACAGGTACCTGTCTTGACGTCCCATAGTCTCACCGTATAATCATAACTTCCCGATACGATGAACTCTGAATCACTGGATATAGCCACAGATGATACAGAACTAGTGTGACCACTCATGGTCTTACAGGTACCTGTCTTGACGTCCCATAGTCTCACCGTATAATCATAACTTCCCGATACGATGAACTCTGAATCACTGGATATAGCCACAGCATATACATAATCTTTGTGACCACTCATGGTCTTACAGGTACCTGTCTTGACGTCCCATAGTCTCACCGTATAATCTTAACTTCCCGATACGATGAACTCTGAATCACTGGATATAGCCACAGCATATACTGAACTAGTGTGACCACTCATGGTCTTACAGGTACCTGTCTTGACGTCCCATAGTCTCACCGTATAATCATCACTTCCCGATACGATGAACTCTGAATCACTGGATATAGCCACAGCATATACATAACTAGTGTGACCACTCATGGTCTTACAGGTACCTGTCTTGACGTCCCATAGTCTCACCGTATAATCTTAACTTCCCGATACGATGAACTCTGAATCACTGGATATAGCCACAGCATATACATAATCTTTGTGACCACTCATGGTCTTACAGGTACCTGTCTTGACGTCCCATAGTCTCACCGTATAATCATAACTTCCCGATACGAATGAACTCTGAATCACTGGATATAGCCACAGCATATACATAATCTTTGTGACCACTCATGGTCTTACAGGTACCTGTCTTGACGTCCCATAGTCTCACCGTCTTATCATCACTTCCCGATACGATGAACTCTGAATCACTGGATATAGCCACAGCATATACATAATCTTTGTGACCACTCATGGTCTTACAGGTACCTGTCTTGACGTCCCATAGTCTCACCGTATAATCTCCACTTCCCGATACGATGAACTCTGAATCACTGGATATAGCCACAGCATATACATAATCTTTGTGACCACTCATGGTCTTACAGGTACCTGTCTTGACGTCCCATAGTCTCACCGTATAATCTCCACTTCCCGATACGATGAACTCTGAATCACTGGATATAGCCATTGATCATAAATAACTAGTGTGACCACTCATGGTCTTACAGGTACCTGTCTTGACGTCCCATAGTCTCACCGTATAATCTCCACTTCCCGATACGATGAACTCTGAATCACTGGATATAGCCACAGCATATACATAATCTTTGTGACCACTCATGGTCTTACAGGTACCTGTCTTGACGTCCCATAGTCTCACCGTATAATCTCCACTTCCCGATACGATGAACTCTGAATCACTGGATATAGCCACAGCATATACATAATCTTTGTGACCACTCATGGTCTTACAGGTACCTGTCTTGACGTCCCATAGTCTCACCGTCTTATCATCACTTCCCGATACGATGAACTCTGAATCACTGGATATAGCCACAGATGATACAGAACTAGTGTGACCACTCATGGTCTTACAGGTACCTGTCTTGACGTCCCATAGTCTCACCGTATAATCTTAACTTCCCGATACGATGAACTCTGAATCACTGGATATAGCCACAGATGATACAGAACTAGTGTGACCACTCATGGTCTTACAGGTACCTGTCTTGACGTCCCATAGTCTCACCGTATAATCTTAACTTCCCGATACGATGAACTCTGAATCACTGGATATAGCCACAGCATATACATAATCTTTGTGACCACTCATGGTCTTACAGGTACCTGTCTTGACGTCCCATAGTCTCACCGTCTTATCATCACTTCCCGATACGATGAACTCTGAATCACTGGATATAGCCACAGCATATACATAATCTTTGTGACCACTCATGGTCTTACAGGTACCTGTCTTGACGTCCCATAGTCTCACCGTCTTATCATCACTTCCCGATACGATGAACTCTGAATCACTGGATATAGCCACAGCATATACATAATCTTTGTGACCACTCATGGTCTTACAGGTACCTGTCTTGACGTCCCATAGTCTCACCGTATAATCATAACTTCCCGATACGATAAACTCTGAATCACTGGATATAGCCACAGCATATACATAATCTTTGTGACCACTCATGGTCTTACAGGTACCTGTCTTGACGTCCCATAGTCTCACCGTTGAATCTACACTTCCCGATACTATGAACTCTGAATCACTGGATATAGCCACAGATGATACAGAACTAGTGTGACCTCTCATGGTCTTACAGGTACCTGTCTTGACGTCCCATAGTCTCACCGTATAATCTCCACTTCCCGATACGATGAACTCTGAATCACTGGATATAGCCACAGATGATACAGAACTAGTGTGACCACTCATGGTCTTACAGGTACCTGTCTTGACGTCCCATAGTCTCACCGTATAATCTCCACTTCCCGATACGATGAACTCTGAATCACTGGATATAGCCACAGATCATAAATAACTAGTGTGACCACTCATGGTCTTACAGGTACCTGTCTTGACGTCCCATAGTCTCACCGTATAATCATAACTTCCCGATACGATGAACTCTGAATTCACTGGATATAGCCACAGCATATACATAATCTTTGTGACCACTCATGGTCTTACAGGTACCTGTCTTGACGTCCCATAGTCTCACCGTCTTATCATCACTTCCCGATACGATGAACTCTGAATCACTGGATATAGCCACAGCATATACATAATCTTTGTGACCACTCATGGTCTTACAGGTACCTGTCTTGACGTCCCATAGTCTCACCGTATAATCATAACTTCCCGATACGATAAACTCTGAATCACTGGATATCGCCACAGATGATACATAACTAGTGTGACCACTCATGGTCTTACAGGTACCTGTCTTGACGTCCCATAGTCTCACCGTTGAATCTACACTTCCCGATACTATGAACTCTGAATCACTGGATATAGCCACAGCATATACTGAACTAGTGTGACCACTCATGGTCTTACAGGTACCTGTCTTGACGTCCCATAGTCTCACCGTATAATCTCCACTTCCCGATACGATGAACTCTGAATCACTGGATATAGCCACAGCATATACATAATCTTTGTGACCACTCATGGTCTTACAGGTACCTGTCTTGACGTCCCATAGTCTCACCGTATAATCATAACTTCCCGATACGATGAACTCTGAATCACTGGATATAGCCACAGCATATACTGAACTAGTGTGACCACTCATGGTCTTACAGGTACCTGTCTTGACGTCCCATAGTCTCACCGTCTTATCATAACTTCCCGATACGATGAACTCTGAATCACTGGATATAGCCACAGATGATACAGAACTAGTGTGACCTCTCATGGTCTTACAGGTACCTGTCTTGACGTCCCATAGTCCTCACCGTATAATCTCCACTTCCCGATACGATGAACTCTGAATCACTGGATATAGCCACAGATGATACAGAACTAGTGTGACCACTCATGGTCTTACAGGTACCTGTCTTGACGTCCCATAGTCTCACCGTATAATCTCCACTTCCCGATACGATGAACTCTGAATCACTGGATATAGCCACAGATGATACAGAACTAGTGTGACCACTCATGGTCTTACAGGTACCTGTCTTGACGTCCCATAGTCTCACCGTATAATCTCCACTTCCCGATACGATGAACTCTGAATCACTGGATATAGCCCACAGATGATACAGAACTAGTGTGACCACTCATGGTCTTACAGGTACCTGTCTTGACGTCCCATAGTCTCACCGTATAATCTCCACTTCCCGATACGATGAACTCTGAATCACTGGATATAGCCACAGATGATACAGAACTAGTGTGACCTCTCATGGTCTTACAGGTACCTGTCTTGACGTCCCATAGTCTCACCGTCTTATCATCACTTCCCGATACGATGAACTCTGAATCACTGGATATAGCCACAGCATATACATAATCTTTGTGACCACTCATGGTCTTACAGGTACCTGTCTTGACGTCCCATAGTCTCACCGTCTTATCATCACTTCCCGATACGATGAACTCTGAATCACTGGATATAGCCACAGCATATACATAATCTTTGTGACCACTCATGGTCTTACAGGTACCTGTCTTGACGTCCCATAGTCTCACCGTCTTATCATCACTTCCCGATACGATGAACTCTGAATCACTGGATATAGCCACAGCATTTACATAATCTTTGTGACCACTCATGGTCTTACAGGTACCTGTCTTGACGTCCCATAGTCTCACCGTCTTATCATCACTTCCCGATACGATGAACTCTGAATCACTGGATATAGCCACAGCATATACATAATCTTTGTGACCACTCATGGTCTTACAGGTACCTGTCTTGACGTCCCATAGTCTCACCGTCTTATCATCACTTCCCGATACGATGAACTCTGAATCACTGGATATAGCCACAGCATATACATAATCTTTGTGACCACTCATGGTCTTACAGGTACCTGTCTTGACGTCCCATAGTCTCACCGTATAATCTCCACTTCCCGATACGATGAACTCTGAATCACTGGATATAGCCATTGATCATAAATAACTAGTGTGACCACTCATGGTCTTACAGGTACCTGTCTTGACGTCCCATAGTCTCACCGTATAATCTCCACTTCCCGATACGATGAACTCTGAATCACTGGATATAGCCACAGCATATACATAATCTTTGTGACCACTCATGGTCTTACAGGTACCTGTCTTGACGTCCCATAGTCTCACCGTATAATCATAACTTCCCGATACGATGAACTCTGAATCACTGGATATAGCCACAGCATATACATAATCTTTGTGACCACTCATGGTCTTACAGGTACCTGTCTTGACGTCCCATAGTCTCACCGTCTTATCATCACTTCCCGATACGATGAACTCTGAATCACTGGATATAGCCACAGATGATACAGAACTAGTGTGACCACTCATGGTCTTACAGGTACCTGTCTTGACGTCCCATAGTCTCACCGTATAATCTTAACTTCCCGATACGATGAACTCTGAATCACTGGATATAGCCACAGCATATACATAATCTTTGTGACCACTCATGGTCTTACAGGTACCTGTCTTGACGTCCCATAGTCTCACCGTATAATCTCCACTTCCCGATACGATGAACTCTGAATCACTGGATATAGCCACAGATGATACAGAACTAGTGTGACCACTCATGGTCTTACAGGTACCTGTCTTGACGTCCCATAGTCTCACCGTAGAATCTACACTTCCCGATACTATGAACTCTGAATCACTGGATATAGCCACAGATCATAAATAACTAGTGTGACCACTCATGGTCTTACAGGTACCTGTCTTGACGTCCCATAGTCTCACCGTATAATCATAACTTCCGATACGATGAACTCTGAATCACTGGATATAGCCACAGCATATACATAATCTTTGTGACCACTCATGGTCTTACAGGTACCTGTCTTGACGTCCCATAGTCTCACCGTATAATCATAACTTCCCGATACGATGAACTCTGAATCACTGGATATAGCCACAGATGATACAGAACTAGTGTGACCACTCATGGTCTTACAGGTACCTGTCTTGACGTCCCATAGTCTCACCGTTGAATCTACACTTCCCGATACGATGAACTCTGAATCACTGGATATAGCCACATCATATACATAATCTTTGTGACCACTCATGGTCTTACAGGTACCTGTCTTGACGTCCCATAGTCTCACCGTCTTATCATCACTTCCCGATACGATGAACTCTGAATCACTGGATATAGCCACAGCATATACATAATCTTTGTGACCACTCATGGTCTTACAGGTACCTGTCTTGACGTCCCATAGTCTCACCGTATAATCATAACTTCCCGATACGATGAACTCTGAATCACTGGATATAGCCACAGCATTTACATAATCTTTGTGACCACTCATGGTCTTACAGGTACCTGTCTTGACGTCCCATAGTCTCACCGTTGAATCTACACTTCCCGATACGATGAACTCTGAATCACTGGATATAGCCACAGCATATACATAATCTTTGTGACCACTCATGGTCTTACAGGTACCTGTCTTGACGTCCCATAGTCTCACCGTCTTATCATCACTTCCCGATACGATGAACTCTGAATCACTGGATATAGCCATTGATCATAAATAACTAGTGTGACCACTCATGGTCTTACAGGTACCTGTCTTGACGTCCCATAGTCTCACCGTATAATCTCCACTTCCCGATACGATGAACTCTGAATCACTGGATATAGCCACAGATGATACAGAACTAGTGTGACCACTCATGGTCTTACAGGTACCTGTCTTGACGTCCCATAGTCTCACCGTATAATCTCCACTTCCCGATACGATGAACTCTGAATCACTGGATATAGCCACATCATATACATAATCTTTGTGACCACTCATGGTCTTACAGGTACCTGTCTTGACGTCCCATAGTCTCACCGTCTTATCATCACTTCCCGATACGATGAACTCTGAATCACTGGATATAGCCACAGCATATACATAATCTTTGTGACCACTCATGGTCTTACAGGTACCTGTCTTGACGTCCCATAGTCTCACCGTATAATCTCCACTTCCCGATACGATGAACTCTGAATCACTGGATATAGCCACAGCATTTACATAATCTTTGTGACCACTCATGGTCTTACAGGTACCTGTCTTGACGTCCCATAGTCTCACCGTATAATCTCCACTTCCCGATACGATGAACTCTGAATCACTGGATATAGCCACAGATGATACAGAACTAGTGTGACCACTCATGGTCTTACAGGTACCTGTCTTGACGTCCATAGTCTCACCGTATAATCATAACTTCCCGATACGATGAACTCTGAATCACTGGATATAGCCACAGATGATACAGAACTAGTGTGACCACTCATGGTCTTACAGGTACCTGTCTTGACGTCCCATAGTCTCACCGTTGAATCTACACTTCCCGATACGATGAACTCTGAATCACTGGATATAGCCACATCATATACATAATCTTTGTGACCACTCATGGTCTTACAGGTACCTGTCTTGACGTCCCATAGTCTCACCGTATAATCATCACTTCCCGATACGATGAACTCTGAATCACTGGATATAGCCACAGCATATACATAATCTTTGTGACCACTCATGGTCTTACAGGTACCTGTCTTGACGTCCCATAGTCTCACCGTATAATCATAACTTCCCGATACGATGAACTCTGAATCACTGGATATAGCCACAGATGATACAGAACTAGTGTGACCACTCATGGTCTTACAGGTACCTGTCTTGACGTCCCATAGTCTCACCGTCTTATCATCACTTCCCGATACGATGAACTCTGAATCACTGGATATAGCCACAGCATATACATAATCTTTGGTGACCACTCATGGTCTTACAGGTACCTGTCTTGACGTCCCATAGTCTCACCGTCTTATCATCACTTCCCGATACGATGAACTCTGAATCACTGGATATAGCCACAGCATATACATAATCTTTGTGACCACTCATGGTCTTACAGGTACCTGTCTTGACGTCCCATAGTCTCACCGTCTTATCATCACTTCCCGATACGATGAACTCTGAATCACTGGATATAGCCACAGCATTTACATAATCTTTGTGACCACTCATGGTCTTACAGGTACCTGTCTTGACGTCCCATAGTCTCACCGTATAATCTCCACTTCCCGATACGATGAACTCTGAATCACTGGATATAGCCACAGATGATACAGAACTAGTGTGACCTCTCATGGTCTTACAGGTACCTGTCTTGACGTCCCATAGTCTCACCGTATAATCTCCACTTCCCGATACGATGAACTCTGAATCACTGGATATAGCCACAGATGATACAGAACTAGTGTGACCACTCATGGTCTTACAGGTACCTGTCTTGACGTCCCATAGTCTCACCGTATAATCATAACTTCCCGATACGATGAACTCTGAATCACTGGATATAGCCACAGATCATAAATAACTAGTGTGACCACTCATGGTCTTACAGGTACCTGTCTTGACGTCCCATAGTCTCACCGTATAATCATAACTTCCCGATACGATGAACTCTGAATCACTGGATATAGCCACAGATGATACAGAACTAGTGTGACCACTCATGGTCTTACAGGTACCTGTCTTGACGTCCCATAGTCTCACCGTTGAATCTACACTTCCCGATACGATGAACTCTGAATCACTGGATATAGCCACATCATATACATAATCTTTGTGACCACTCATGGTCTTACAGGTACCTGTCTTGACGTCCCATAGTCTCACCGTCTTATCATCACTTCCCGATACGATGAACTCTGAATCACTGGATATAGCCACAGCATATACATAATCTTTGTGACCACTCATGGTCTTACAGGTACCTGTCTTGACGTCCCATAGTCTCACCGTATAATCTCCACTTCCCGATACGATGAACTCTGAATCACTGGATATAGCCACAGCATATACATAATCTTTGTGACCACTCATGGTCTTACAGGTACCTGTCTTGACGTCCCATAGTCTCACCGTCTTATCATCACTTCCCGATACGATGAACTCTGAATCACTGGATATAGCCACAGATGATACAGAACTAGTGTGACCACTCATGGGTCTTACAGGTACCTGTCTTGACGTCCCATAGTCTCACCGTATAATCTACACTTCACGATACGATGAACTCTGAATCACTGGATATAGCCACAGCATTTACATAATCTTTGTGACCACTCATGGTCTTACAGGTACCTGTCTTGACGTCCCATAGTCTCACCGTATAATCTCCACTTCCCGATACGATGAACTCTGAATCACTGGATATAGCCACAGATGATACAGAACTAGTGTGACCACTCATGGTCTTACAGGTACCTGTCTTGACGTCCCATAGTCTCACCGTATAATCATCACTTCCCGATACGATGAACTCTGAATCACTGGATATAGCCACATCATATACATAATCTTTGTGACCACTCATGGTCTTACAGGTACCTGTCTTGACGTCCCATAGTCTCACCGTCTTATCATCACTTCCCGATACGATGAACTCTGAATCACTGGATATAGCCACAGCATATACATAATCTTTGTGACCACTCATGGTCTTACAGGTACCTGTCTTGACGTCCCATAGTCTCACCGTATAATCTCCACTTCCCGATACGATGAACTCTGAATCACTGGATATAGCCACAGCATATACATAATCTTTGTGACCACTCATGGTCTTACAGGTACCTGTCTTGACGTCCCATAGTCTCACCGTATAATCTCCACTTCCCGATACGATGAACTCTGAATCACTGGATATAGCCACAGCATATACATAATCTTTGTGACCACTCATGGTCTTACAGGTACCTGTCTTGACGTCCCATAGTCTCACCGTCTTATCATCACTTCCCGATACGATGAACTCTGAATCACTGGATATAGCCACAGCATATACATAATCTTTGTGACCACTCATGGTCTTACAGGTACCTGTCTTGACGTCCCATAGTCTCACCGTCTTATCATCACTTCCCGATACGATGAACTCTGAATCACTGGATATAGCCACAGCATTTACATAATCTTTGTGACCACTCATGGTCTTACAGGTACCTGTCTTGACGTCCCATAGTCTCACCGTCTTATCATCACTTCCCGATACGATAAACTCTGAATCACTGGATATAGCCACAGCATATACATAATCTTTGTGACCACTCATGGTCTTACAGGTACCTGTCTTGACGTCCCATAGTCTCACCGTATAATCATAACTTCCCGATACGATAAACTCTGAATCACTGGATATAGCCACAGCATATACATAATCTTTGTGACCACTCATGGTCTTACAGGTACCTGTCTTGACGTCCCATAGTCTCACCGTCTTATCATCACTTCCCGATACGATGAACTCTGAATCACTGGATATAGCCACAGCATATACATAATCTTTGTGACCACTCATGGTCTTACAGGTACCTGTCTTGACGTCCCATAGTCTCACCGTCTTATCATCACTTCCCGATACGATGAACTCTGAATCACTGGATATAGCCACAGCATATACATAATCTTTGTGACCACTCATGGTCTTACAGGTACCTGTCTTGACGTCCCATAGTCTCACCGTCTTATCATCACTTCCCGATACGATGAACTCTGAATCACTGGATATAGCCACAGCATTTACATAATCTTTGTGACCACTCATGGTCTTACAGGTACCTGTCTTGACGTCCCATAGTCTCACCGTCTTATCATCACTTCCCGATACGATGAACTCTGAATCACTGGATATAGCCACAGCATATACATAATCTTTGTGACCACTCATGGTCTTACAGGTACCTGTCTTGACGTCCCATAGTCTCACCGTCTTATCATCACTTCCCGATACGATGAACTCTGAATCACTGGATATCGCCACAGCATATACATAATCTTTGTGACCACTCATGGTCTTACAGGTACCTGTCTTGACGTCCCATAGTCTCACCGTCTTATCATCACTTCCCGATACGATGAACTCTGAATCACTGGATATAGCCACAGCATATACATAATCTTTGTGACCACTCATGGTCTTACAGGTACCTGTCTTGACGTCCCATAGTCTCACCGTCTTATCATCACTTCCCGATACGATGAACTCTGAATCACTGGATATAGCCACAGCATATACATAATCTTTGTGACCACTCATGGTCTTACAGGTACCTGTCTTGACGTCCCATAGTCTCACCGTCTTATCATCACTTCCCGATACGATGAACTCTGAATCACTGGATATAGCCACAGCATTTACATAATCTTTGTGACCACTCATGGTCTTACAGGTACCTGTCTTGACGTCCCATAGTCTCACCGTCTTATCATCACTTCCCGATACGATGAACTCTGAATCACTGGATATAGCCACAGCATTTACATAATCTTTGTGACCACTCATGGTCTTACAGGTACCTGTCTTGACGTCCCATAGTCTCACCGTCTTATCATCACTTCCCGATACGATGAACTCTGAATCACTGGATATAGCCACAGCATATACATAATCTTTGTGACCACTCATGGTCTTACAGGTACCTGTCTTGACGTCCCATAGTCTCACCGTCTTATCATCACTTCCCGATACGATGAACTCTGAATCACTGGATATAGCCACAGCATATACATAATCTTTGTGACCACTCATGGTCTTACAGATACCTGTCTTGACGTCCCATAGTCTCACCGTCTTATCATCACTTCCCGATACGATGAACTCTGAATCACTGGATATAGCCACAGCATTTACATAATCTTTGTGACCACTCATGGTCTTACAGGTACCTGTCTTGACGTCCCATAGTCTCACCGTCTTATCATCACTTCCCGATACGATGAACTCTGAATCACTGGATATAGCCACAGCATATACATAATCTTTGTGACCACTCATGGTCTTACAGGTACCTGTCTTGACGTCCCATAGTCTCACCGTCTTATCATCACTTCCCGATACGATGAACTCTGAATCACTGGATATAGCCACAGCATTTACATAATCTTTGTGACCACTCATGGTCTTACAGGTACCTGTCTTGACGTCCCATAGTCTCACCGTCTTATCATCACTTCCCGATACGATGAACTCTGAATCACTGGATATAGCCACAGCATATACATAATCTTTGTGACCACTCATGGTCTTACAGGTACCTGTCTTGACGTCCCATAGTCTCACCGTCTTATCATCACTTCCCGATACGATGAACTCTGAATCACTGGATATAGCCACAGCATATACATAATCTTTGTGACCACTCATGGTCTTACAGGTACCTGTCTTGACGTCCCATAGTCTCACCGTCTTATCATCACTTCCCGATACGATGAACTCTGAATCACTGGATATAGCCACAGCATATACATAATCTTTGTGACCACTCATGGTCTTACAGGTACCTGTCTTGACGTCCCATAGTCTCACCGTCTTATCATCACTTCCCGATACGATGAACTCTGAATCACTGGATATAGCCACATCATATACATAATCTTTGTGACCACTCATGGTCTTACAGGTACCTGTCTTGACGTCCCATAGTCTCACCGTCTTATCATAACTTCCCGATACGATGAACTCTGAATCACTGGATATAGCCACAGCATATACATAATCTTTGTGACCACTCATGGTCTTACAGGTACCTGTCTTGACGTCCCATAGTCTCACCGTCTTATCATCACTTCCCGATACGATGAACTCTGAATCACTGGATATAGCCACAGCATATACATAATCTTTGTGACCACTCATGGTCTTACAGGTACCTGTCTTGACGTCCCATAGTCTCACCGTCTTATCATCACTTCCCGATACGATGAACTCTGAATCACTGGATATAGCCACAGCATATACATAATCTTTGTGACCACTCATGGTCTTACAGATACCTGTCTTGACGTCCCATAGTCTCACCGTCTTATCATCACTTCCCGATACGATGAACTCTGAATCACTGGATATAGCCACAGCATTTACATAATCTTTGTGACCACTCATGGTCTTACAGGTACCTGTCTTGACGTCCCATAGTCTCACCGTCTTATCATCACTTCCCGATACGATGAACTCTGAATCACTGGATATAGCCACAGCATTTACATAATCTTTGTGACCACTCATGGTCTTACAGGTACCTGTCTTGACGTCCCATAGTCTCACCGTCTTATCATCACTTCCCGATACGATGAACTCTGAATCACTGGATATAGCCACAGCATTTACATAATCTTTGTGACCACTCATGGTCTTACAGGTACCTGTCTTGACGTCCCATAGTCTCACCGTCTATCATCACTTCCCGATACGATGAACTCTGAATCACTGGATATAGCCACAGCATATACATAATCTTTGTGACCACTCATGGTCTTACAGGTACCTGTCTTGACGTCCCATAGTCTCACCGTCTTATCATCACTTCCCGATACGATGAACTCTGAATCACTGGATATAGCCACAGCATATACATAATCTTTGTGACCACTCATGGTCTTACAGGTACCTGTCTTGACGTCCCATAGTCTCACCGTCTTATCATCACTTCCCGATACGATGAACTCTGAATCACTGGATATAGCCACAGCATATACATAATCTTTGTGACCACTCATGGTCTTACAGGTACCTGTCTTGACGTCCCATAGTCTCACCGTCTTATCATCACTTCCCGATACGATGAACTCTGAATCACTGGATATAGCCACATCATATACATAATCTTTGTGACCACTCATGGTCTTACAGGTACCTGTCTTGACGTCCCATAGTCTCACCGTCTTATCATAACTTCCCGATACGATGAACTCTGAATCACTGGATATAGCCACAGCATATACATAATCTTTGTGACCACTCATGGTCTTACAGGTACCTGTCTTGACGTCCCATAGTCTCACCGTCTTATCATCACTTCCCGATACGATGAACTCTGAATCACTGGATATAGCCACAGCATATACATAATCTTTGTGACCACTCATGGTCTTACAGGTACCTGTCTTGACGTCCCATAGTCTCACCGTCTTATCATCACTTCCCGATACGATGAACTCTGAATCACTGGATATAGCCACATCATATACATAATCTTTGTGACCACTCATGGTCTTACAGGTACCTGTCTTGACGTCCCATAGTCTCACCGTCTTATCATCACTTCCCGATACGATGAACTCTGAATCACTGGATATAGCCACAGATGATACAGAACTAGTGTGACCACTCATGGTCTTACAGGTACCTGTCTTGACGTCCCATAGTCTCACCGTATAATCATCACTTCCCGATACGATGAACTCTGAATCACTGGATATAGCCACATCATATACATAATCTTTGTGACCACTCATGGTCTTACAGGTACCTGTCTTGACGTCCCATAGTCTCACCGTCTTATCATCACTTCCCGATACGATGAACTCTGAATCACTGGATATAGCCACAGCATATACATAATCTTTGTGACCACTCATGGTCTTACAGGTACCTGTCTTGACGTCCCATAGTCTCACCGTATAATCTCCACTTCCCGATACGATGAACTCTGAATCACTGGATATAGCCACAGCATATACATAATCTTTGTGACCACTCATGGTCTTACAGGTACCTGTCTTGACGTCCCATAGTCTCACCGTCTTATCATCACTTCCCGATACGATGAACTCTGAATCACTGGATATAGCCACAGCATATACATAATCTTTGTGACCACTCATGGTCTTACAGGTACCTGTCTTGACGTCCCATAGTCTCACCGTCTTATCATCACTTCCCGATACGATGAACTCTGAATCACTGGATATAGCCACAGCATATACATAATCTTTGTGACCACTCATGGTCTTACAGGTACCTGTCTTGACGTCCCATAGTCTCACCGTCTTATCATCACTTCCCGATACGATGAACTCTGAATCACTGGATATAGCCACAGCATATACATAATCTTTGTGACCACTCATGGTCTTACAGGTACCTGTCTTGACGTCCCATAGTCTCACCGTATAATCATAACTTCCCGATACGATAAACTCTGAATCACTGGATATAGCCACAGCATATACATAATCTTTGTGACCACTCATGGTCTTACAGGTACCTGTCTTGACGTCCCATAGTCTCACCGTCTTATCATCACTTCCCGATACGATGAACTCTGAATCACTGGATATAGCCACAGATGATACAGAACTAGTGTGACCACTCATGGTCTTACAGGTACCTGTCTTGACGTCCCATAGTCTCACCGTATAATCATCACTTCCCGATACGATGAACTCTGAATCACTGGATATAGCCACAGCATATACATAATCTTTGTGACCACTCATGGTCTTACAGGTACCTGTCTTGACGTCCCATAGTCTCACCGTCTTATCATCACTTCCCGATACGATGAACTCTGAATCACTGGATATAGCCACAGCATTTACATAATCTTTGTGACCACTCATGGTCTTACAGGTACCTGTCTTGACGTCCCATAGTCTCACCGTCTTATCATCACTTCCCGATACGATGAACTCTGAATCACTGGATATAGCCACAGCATATACATAATCTTTGTGACCACTCATGGTCTTACAGGTACCTGTCTTGACGTCCCATAGTCTCACCGTCTTATCATCACTTCCCGATACGATGAACTCTGAATCACTGGATATAGCCACAGATGATACAGAACTAGTGTGACCACTCATGGTCTTACAGGTACCTGTCTTGACGTCCCATAGTCTCACCGTATAATCATCACTTCCCGATACGATGAACTCTGAATCACTGGATATAGCCACAGCATATACATAATCTTTGTGACCACTCATGGTCTTACAGGTACCTGTCTTGACGTCCCATAGTCTCACCGTATAATCTCCACTTCCCGATACGATGAACTCTGAATCACTGGATATAGCCACAGATGATACAGAACTAGTGTGACCTCTCATGGTCTTACAGGTACCTGTCTTGACGTCCCATAGTCTCACCGTATAATCTCCACTTCCCGATACGATGAACTCTGAATCACTGGATATAGCCACAGATGATACAGAACTAGTGTGACCACTCATGGTCTTACAGGTACCTGTCTTGACGTCCCATAGTCTCACCGTATAATCTCCACTTCCCGATACGATGAACTCTGAATCACTGGATATAGCCACAGATCATAAATAACTAGTGTGACCACTCATGGTCTTACAGGTACCTGTCTTGACGTCCCATAGTCTCACCGTATAATCATAACTTCCCGATACGATGAACTCTGAATCACTGGATATAGCCACAGATCATAAATAACTAGTGTGACCACTCATGGTCTTACAGGTACCTGTCTTGACGTCCCATAGTCTCACCGTCTTATCATCACTTCCCGATACGATGAACTCTGAATCACTGGATATAGCCACAGATCATAAATAACTAGTGTGACCACTCATGGTCTTACAGGTACCTGTCTTGACGTCCCATAGTCTCACCGTATAATCATAACTTCCCGATACGATAAACTCTGAATCACTGGATATAGCCACAGCATATACATAATCTTTGTGACCACTCATGGTCTTACAGGTACCCTGTCTTGACGTCCCATAGTCTCACCGTCTTATCATCACTTCCCGATACGATGAACTCTGAATCACTGGATATAGCCACAGCATATACATAATCTTTGTGACCACTCATGGTCTTACAGGTACCTGTCTTGACGTCCCATAGTCTCACCGTCTTATCATCACTTCCCGATACGATGAACTCTGAATCACTGGATATAGCCACAGCATATACATAATCTTTGTGACCACTCATGGTCTTACAGGTACCTGTCTTGACGTCCCATAGTCTCACCGTCTTATCATCACTTCCGATACGATGAACTCTGAATCACTGGATATAGCCACAGCATTTACATAATCTTTGTGACCACTCATGGTCTTACAGGTACCTGTCTTGACGTCCCATAGTCTCACCGTCTTATCATCACTTCCCGATACGATGAACTCTGAATCACTGGATATAGCCACAGCATATACATAATCTTTGTGACCACTCATGGTCTTACAGGTACCTGTCTTGACGTCCCATAGTCTCACCGTCTTATCATCACTTCCCGATACGATGAACTCTGAATCACTGGATATAGCCACAGCATATACATAATCTTTGTGACCACTCATGGTCTTACAGGTACCTGTCTTGACGTCCCATAGTCTCACCGTCTTATCATCACTTCCCGATACGATGAACTCTGAATCACTGGATATAGCCACAGCATATACATAATCTTTGTGACCACTCATGGTCTTACAGGTACCTGTCTTGACGTCCCATAGTCTCACCGTCTTATCATCACTTCCCGATACGATGAACTCTGAATCACTGGATATAGCCACAGCATTTACATAATCTTTGTGACCACTCATGGTCTTACAGGTACCTGTCTTGACGTCCCATAGTCTCACCGTCTTATCATCACTTCCCGATACGATGAACTCTGAATCACTGGATATAGCCACAGCATATACATAATCTTTGTGACCACTCATGGTCTTACAGGTACCTGTCTTGACGTCCCATAGTCTCACCGTCTTATCATCACTTCCCGATACGATGAACTCTGAATCACTGGATATCGCCACAGCATATACATAATCTTTGTGACTCATGGTCTTACAGGTACCTGTCTTGACGTCCCATAGTCTCACCGTCTTATCATCACTTCCCGATACGATGAACTCTGAATCACTGGATATAGCCACAGCATATACATAATCTTTGTGACCACTCATGGTCTTACAGGTACCTGTCTTGACGTCCCATAGTCTCACCGTCTTATCATCACTTCCCGATACGATGAACTCTGAATCACTGGATATAGCCACAGCATATACATAATCTTTGTGACCACTCATGGTCTTACAGGTACCTGTCTTGACGTCCCATAGTCTCACCGTCTTATCATCACTTCCCGATACGATGAACTCTGAATCACTGGATATAGCCACAGCATTTACATAATCTTTGTGACCACTCATGGTCTTACAGGTACCTGTCTTGACGTCCCATAGTCTCACCGTCTTATCATCACTTCCCGATACGATGAACTCTGAATCACTGGATATAGCCACAGCATTTACATAATCTTTGTGACCACTCATGGTCTTACAGGTACCTGTCTTGACGTCCCATAGTCTCACCGTCTTATCATCACTTCCCGATACGATGAACTCTGAATCACTGGATATAGCCACAGCATATACATAATCTTTGTGACCACTCATGGTCTTACAGGTACCTGTCTTGACGTCCCATAGTCTCACCGTCTTATCATCACTTCCCGATACGATGAACTCTGAATCACTGGATATAGCCACAGCATATACATAATCTTTGTGACCACTCATGGTCTTACAGATACCTGTCTTGACGTCCCATAGTCTCACCGTCTTATCATCACTTCCCGATACGATGAACTCTGAATCACTGGATATAGCCAC